>PPJY03000042.1:0-11714 GCA_003671575.3 Zygotorulaspora florentina | reverse complement strand
ACTACCGTAATGGATCCCTTGGAACTTGGGATTTCTTTCTTGATAGTTGCCGATGCTTCCAGGCCCTTAGCTTCGGTTCTCACCACTGCGATCACATTGCAGTTTTTCTCATAGAGCAGCTTGGTGACATAGAACCCAATACCTGTATTGGCACCAGTAACGATTGCATTTTTATCAGTCAAATCGGGGTACTCTTCGGGCAAATATGTAGGTTTATTTGGTCTAAATGCGCGGTAGTACTCCGTGAGCACTTTCGAGCGACTATATTGAGGGGCAGGTTCAGTCATAATTTATCGGAAAACTAATAGGTCTACTCAGTTCGGAAGTATCAGTAGTTTTAAGAGTCCATCAAAGTAAGGAAGTGGCTGCTTATCACTTAAATACGTTAGCTTTATCCTGCCTTTGGGCATTTTTTTTTGAACAGTGCAAAATGTGCTACGGTGAGCATTGTCTTGTGAATATACAGTTCCGCGGAATCATCGGGTAGCGCTAGAGGAATAATCCAATGCGCTTTGACGATTTTTAAATGATAGCATCCATGTTATTACTCTTACCCGGGGCAGGGCAAAGATAGGAGGAGGCGACCATTTGCCAAATTCCTTTATTTTTAGATAATTGATTAAATGCGCGGGACGCACTTCTAAATGAAGGGAAATACCAGAGAAAGCGGCTCCGTGAAGTGTATCGGGAAGTCGCCACTGAAATAATTAGATGACACTGTCGCGCCAAGAAATTCATGGCCACCAAAGACAGGAAGAAATCAAATGGCAATTGTTTTTCAAATTATCGGGAATGTTGAGACCGGAAAAAATAAAGCTTTATGGGAAGGATAATACAATAGTTGCCTTTCATAAGGGGTTACCGTTAACCCCGGCAGATTGGATCAATCACATGCTCTGTGCCTTGATGAATACAGCCCCATAAATCTTCCGAAGAAGATCTAGTAATGATATCCGCTGGAACTGCCGTTGCTATAATAGGTGAACTGAGGCAGAAGTATCTTCCAGAATATGGTGAATCCTGCTTGGGCGCTAGAGAAGCTAAAAGAAATTGATTATTTATGCACAAATAATGATGACTTAGATACGTTCCAACCGAATATCGCAGAAGTTTCCATAGGTGATGTACTTGATATAGAATATGTTCAGTGGCAATTTATAGAAGCTTATCAGTGATTTAAATGTAGCGAGAAAGCATGTAATTATTTTTTGCACAAGAGGAGCAAATATGAAAACTATTAATTTCAGCTCTTCCCCCCCTCATCACTAATGAAAGAGAGCAGACAATTTGGTGGCAAACATATGTATGCGTGGCAAATTTGTAAGAATGTCAGTTCCTTTTAGAATACAAAAAACGATGGAACCGCTTTAAGAAATTGCACTTCAAATGAAAATGGGGCAGAATAGTATTACGCTTGAAAAAAACTGGTTGCACTCATTTCTTCCGTCCCTTTTAATTGATTGAGAATATCATTTGAGGTGTAGATGGTTACCCTGATAATCCAGTAGTAACTAATAGTGAAGTTTGGAGGCCATTATCCCAATATGAAGGGGAAACAATACACACAGAAGAGTTTTTTAAAAGGATTTGATGTAGCAGTCCTTCAGGAGCTTCCGGGAGCTATTCACCAAGAAACATGTTTGAGCTGTATTCACTTTATTTTTCATCCCTTCTTCAATAGCTTGAATGCTATTATGTCCACTTCATTTATTTGATCCTCATAATTTTAGTAAGTATTTGAACACATTTGCTTCCTGCTATGTTGCAGAAAAAGGGTATTTTCTATCACACAGAAGCCGATGTAACCACATGCAACGCATATCGTTTTTACTTAAGGGATTTGTTTTTAAGCCAATGTTTCCTGGTGAACTATCTAAACATGATCGATGATCTTTGAGTTCGAATTGCAAGATTATTTATTTTTATGTAAATTCGATAATGACGCAGTTTATACGAATTTAGCTTTTCTTTAGATTCTTGTTAACTTTGTTCAGCTCTGATTTGGTATCTGGTTATGGGGTTTATTTGATATGAACCTGTCGAGGTAGCCTCAAACATGTTCATGACATATTTTCGATATACTGGGGACAAAATGGACCATCAGTTAGATTTGCTTGGGTGCTAACCCTTTTTGAACCACCAATAGCTGTTCCTTCACTTTTCTGACGCGATATTACTCCAAAAGATGTGGTAATAACCAGCAGGGCACCTTAAACGCATATTTTATCACAATCAGAAATTTGCGCAATTCTTAGGCAGTATTCAGGAGAGGCGATAAATTCCCGTTTTATTCTCAGGCATTGCCGAGCTTTCAATAAGAAACATAAAGCCACGCAAGAAAGGTGTCCACCAATTATGATACCCGAGCTTGAAGCTAAAAATCTTTATAGATTTTTGTTGAATGATTTGAAATAAGTGATTTCATGCTCATATTTCTCACACTGCTCATGGTATTCTTATAATTTATTCAAGTAAATCATCCCCTCCTGGTTTGCGCTATCGCCATGACCCTTCATTTATTGCATCTGGAAGCATATTTCAAATGATATATAAGAAAGCTGCATTCGAGACAAACGGCGAACAAGATGCTTCGAAAGTAATATCCAATAAGCGTGAAGAGCTAAAGATGGAATTATTTAACGCTTTGACATTGGATTCGCAGCAAAGCCTGGTTGCCTGGGAGGCAGCTCTACCCAATACAACCTCCGAACACTACAGGACAACGCCAGAGACTGGGGATTTTACGCTTGTTGCCATAGCGTACTTTCTAGATGGCAGTGTGTACGATGCGACAACCTTCGCGGCTTATCAAAATGTCACTGCTGCGCTGGAAAACCTGATTGAAGATTTGGAAAGTAATGCTCCCAAATGTCCCATTGTTACCGCAAATAGTACCTACAGCTATAATGGTGAAACGGATCAATCTGATTCAAGCTCTGTTTCAGGCTCTGTTTCTAAAACTACTATCACATTGAATCCTCAGCTTGAAAAGCGGAGCTTCATGAATAACTGTGGTTGGTTCTGCGGGAACAGTGCGCATTGTTCTGGTGTTTTAACTACTTGCAAAAAATGCAAGTCTTACGAAAGTGGAGTAGGAAAATGGTGGAAGCACTGCTCACTTTACTGGGGCTGATCAAGACTCTATGATTTCGAAATAACAATTCCAGAAACATTTAGTTAGTTTTCTATATGTAGCTAAAAAATAGCCATAAATAAGCGTCTACTGATTTTAAAAGCAGCAGCTCTCGTACGAATTTAGCCAATAGTTAGCTACTGTCATAAATTCGGCCATTGCATATTTTGTTTACTACTAACAAGTATGGAAAAGACTTGACCTTGGTGCACGGTATTCGAAAATTTCTGTTAACAAAAGAATAGCATAGGTCCGCAACTACGACCTATAAAAGGCAGGTAAAATATGCCCTGAATCTTAGAGCAGTTTAAATTAAATACACAAGTAGCACAAAGGCGCTAGTTATGGAACGTGATATATATAAGGCGCTAACACCCGATTCACAAAAGAAGCTGTGTGCTTGGGAGGAAAAATTACCAGAGACAACTTACGCGAACTACACCACAAAGCCTGAAACTGGGGATTTCACTCTTGTGGCCATCGCGTACAATTCAGATGATTCGATTTATGACACGGCCAACTTCGAGGCCTCCCGTGACATCACAGCTATTCTAGATGCCGTAATTATGAAGTCAAAATCTAAAACGATCGAGTACCCTTTAGAGGACGAAACATCAACATGATATAATTGGACGAAAAATCTTTGATGCAAAATTAAAAACATCCCAAAAGAGAATCCTCGATTTGGTCTTAGTTTTGTGGCAAAGCTGGTCTATGGAATTTGCTTGCAAATTCAAATTTTGATTCTCATTCACCATGGATTTAAAACAAAACCAGGGAAACTCTGCCTGTTGCCACAGAGCAAATTAAAAGCCCCATAAACATCATTTAAGAATTGCTTACTCTCAAATAATAACTGTTAATATATATCTTTCAGAATTAGGCTGCTAAATTGTCTGCTGTTTGATCGTTAAGATACGCTTTATATATATATATATATATGTGGAAGATTCCCCAACAAAGTACTCTGGTCAAATGGTACTGCCGCTAGTATACCATGCTTTATTTAAGTAAGCAGAGGATGCTTTGACCTCTTCTGGTATGACACATGGCTTTTCTAGAATTAGCGATCAGAAACGTTCCAAATTCAGGTGACGTGCCTAGAGTAAACCTTTTATTACCGCCTTAGTTTTTGGACTATATTGATAAAATCCAGAAGGATTGGTTTTTTCTGAGACAATTTTTCACAATATACTACTCATACCATACGCACAATATCCTCTTCTGTAAAAAGACATTCTAACTAATAGCAATAATCATTGTTAAATAAAGGTCATGTTACCAACTTGAAAATTCTCGTACAAAAAAAAATGATGGGACAATAGAAGCAGTATTGTGGCAACTACACGAGGGAATCGCTCAAAATCGTTCATATCTGGCGCTACGGATAACTTACGGCCACTTCTGATCTTCAGCTATCAAAACAGTATGACTCATACTTCCGGATTTTGCGAATGGATAAGATCATATTGGGGTTTCTTGATCATTTAGTATCTGGCTTTTCACTCTGATAGATTTGCCAATTTCAGGGTACAAGTGACCCAGTGTGATTCACGCAGTGCTGAAAGATTTGCATATTCGACATCTTGAACTACGTGGATAAAACCTCATAACCTAAACAATTTAACAAGTCAATAAGAAAGGGTCTGCCATGTTAACTTTCTTCCCTGCGGTATTAAGAAACGACCTCTTAAATAGAATATTTTACGAAGGTCTACAAATAATAGGCCTTAGCGGATCAGAGGAAGCAAATATTACGCTATGAGTGCCAAAAACTTATTACGAGCAAGGGGGGAGGGGCTTTTTTTGTAATTTCCGAGTGCACACTTGTTGATGCTTACTCAAAACTGGCAGTGCAAAAATGTAACGAATTTGGGAGCAGTAAGAAGTAAATCATAAACCAGTGGCAGCCGAATATACTTTACAATGTATCCTTAACAAATAAACATCGACATGCACAACACTGTGTTTGAATTTACTGAGTATGAATGAGCTCGTAGTGAATAGTATTATGGTTGAATACGGTAATTCACAGGTCAGAAATTGAAAAATTTCTAGCTTTTGCTCATTTCACAAAGATCGGGTCTTATTATTGTACTCCCCAGGAGCGTATTTCACTTTCACCAACAAAAAGATCGAAAAGCACCCGCTGTTACCTTTGGACTTCTTACATATCTCGAAGTCGTGCATCAAATGAATTTATAAACTCCGTCATCTATCAATCAAGAGATAATCACTAATAGATCCACGAGTGATATGTGACGGTAGACATACTCGGACTTCGAATCTAAATACTCTGCCAGCATAAAAATCAGGGAGTTGATTCAAACATGTCAAGGGCTTGAGTAAAGCACTGAAAATCATATAGGGCTTTCGAACACCTTCATATCGATATCTTTGGTCCTACTTCCCACATTTTCTAGTCTTCGCCATTCCACTTGTTGGCGTTCATCACTGGAGCTTATGGACTTCATTACGTATACCCCATACGATAGAAGGACTCCTAACCAGTAGTAGATATTTCCTGTTCTTTGGGCGACATAATGAAAATCAAGTTTGGTAGAAGGATGTTTTGCTTATGAACGGATTGAAGACCCGGATATACCAAGAATATCATTCTTCGATTCTTCAAGAAGCGAGGTACAATTCAGTGCTATTATTCGATGAGTGGCGCAAAAGTGAATGGCATGGCCTAATTTCTCAGCTATCTACTACCAAATTACTGCGGACCTCTTCCGTACAGCAGCTAGCTAGCATTGTGTTTCTGACTCTATGCCATGTATCTGTATACTTACCCGCGACTCGGTACTTATCTTGAGCATTGGCCCGACTAGAAAACCAAGGCTGGACTACCCTGACTGGATGCCAGCACTATCCTGCTTTTTAGACAACATATCATGGTTTATCGGACTCTTCACGAGCAAGCTTAAACCAAGATGAATTTTAAAGCTTCTGCCAGTACTACCCTTAGAACCTTGCGGGTTCTTGATATAGCTCCCGTCTGAACACACTGTTACTGACTCTTCAAATCATCTATCTCATATTCGTGATGATTGGCCCGAAATAAGTGACGCGGGAAATTATATTGATCGAATGATCAAGCGCCTTGAGGCTACACTAATGTGCTAATTGAGATTGACCCATTACTCCATTTAGGTGATTTCCACATGTCAAAATTGGCCGTGTGTGTTCAAAACTATCCAAGTTTGGTTCGTATGTTTGCTTGCGGACGATATGGCTGTGTTATTGAAAGTAGCTAAAAGTTGGCCGAGTTTTTGAGCAGGGTGTTTGGATCATATTTAGTATGCGATGAAAAGTTCTACGTGGATTAAAATCAGATGGGGGCGAAAATTTAAAAATGAGAGCAGTTTGGTTTCTCACTAAGGGTATTATATTACATTTATATGCGGGCACCATTGCCAAATATCCGTAACCTTCCAATTATAGTTATTGAGCGTATTACGGCTAACGAAAATATTGGTAGAGGTATATCTCCAAGTCAACAAAAATTTTTCATTTGCAATGTTGATCCACAACAGTGTCTGCCATTGGTTCAGAAAATTTTCTTCACATAGAATGCCATTTAGGGAGCTTCCCTTTTGAAACTTTTCTACTACAATTCAATTTTATGTCAGATTTCAACACGCACAACCGCTTTATTTGCTTGTGGATCCATTATTACTTTGTTTTCTATCAACCTCTTTGATTTACTAATTATCCTGCTGCAACTTGTCAAGATCACAAGAGGTTCAACCACGATAAGTATGTTCGTGTATTCAGGTGAGACACTAAGCCAATATTGATGTAAACCAGACCCAGACACGCCACAAGAAGACTAGACTACTCGTTTTGCTTCAAATTAATCGTAGATGTCTTAATAATAAACAGAGCTGCGTAACGTCGCCTTTCCTGCTTCATTACTCCCAGTATTACATGCTGTATGGCCAAAAGAAAATAACTATATATAAGTGTTAAAGTGTTGTTGAAAGGCAAGCTGAATATGCAAAAGAGTGTTATTCAGTCGAGCAGAAAAAACACAAGTTGTACTTATCACACTCACTTCAGAAATTAATATCTACGATTCCATCGCAACACCGACAGAAAGGACTGTCGAGGCTTTCTGTCATCTGATCAACAAGAAGTAATATGTGCGCGGTGAATAAGTATCTATGAGTAGGAGCTTAATGCATGACCCGCTGAGTAGATAAGGCTAATTTTCTCAATTATGATGCGGAAAGGTTTGTTCTTTCAATACCTCTAAGCAGGCTTACGTTACAAACAGTTTATCAGATGATGTTGCGAAGGAACAGGAAGAGCTTTTTTGGGTTGAGACTTTTATTTTCGTTTTCTCCTTTTGATAATTTTCTATGCCATCTTTACTCAATAGGTTGAGCGCGCCCTTTCATATTGCATCTCCTATGGACTTGGCAAACAAACACAATGAAGATCACTGGGGTAACCGTAATGGTGACGGTGTCTTGCTAGCGAAAATGAGATTACCATTACTGACATAGGCTGTGTGGAAGAGTAATACAGCTCAAGAGGGTTAAATTGCCCACTATTTCTAATTCATCGCAGTTTTCTTTTTGCTCGGGCTTCGGTGTGTTGGAACCCTTTGTGGTGGTTTATCGGAGTAATAGAGTAGATGAGGCAAGTTTTGCAGAAATTTCGGAGCAGGAGCAGTCAAGGTAGGGAATGTTGAAACTTTCGGAATCAAGCCCAATAAACTTTAGAAAACAAAATGGAGGTGATCGTACATTCCCGTTATTGCAATTGAAGGATGGAATAGAAAATATAGGCGAAAATTTCAAGCTTCATGTTTTGAGAAAAGTGCCCTTAATACTCAATATGTTTAAGAAATTCGAAATCAATATATGAACATATCCTAAATTGATTGACCAAAAGACATATAAATGAATTGAGGAGAGGCAATAGGGGGTGCGATATGATGCCGCTGATCCAAGAAGCTATAATGAATGGGAGATAAGCTGCATTTTGGATCCAATTTATCCCTAAAAAACCTCCAACAGGTATGCGTAGACTTTTTCTCTAAAAAGCTCTGAAGTAGACATAAAATTTTCTTTTTAGGAGCATGTTCATACAGATAAGGCCTGATATGGGGCTTGGTGGTGTGTCTCAAATAACTATAAAAAATACTATGACAACACTTTGCCAATTATTAAATGTATCAGATCGTAACGAACAGATCATTTCTTTGAGTGCACATCCAACAGCCCTTGCGGTCTATGTTGATCACCTTGATGCTTTGTGAATTATTCGCTTCTGATGCTCAAAAATCATTCACCTTTTCAAGTGGCAGCGTTATTGCCAGGGATCGGGCGCGATGGGCCATTTTTGAGAAAGTTGGCAACAACGACATCTAAAATTGAGCTCATGTTTTGAGTTGCCTCAAAATATTTGAGGTCATATATTGAATCATCTTCATAGTAAGCTGTGGCGACCAGAGCAAAGCCTCCTGTTTCAGGGCTAGTTGTATAAGTAGCATATGCTGTATCGGGCAGCTGTTCCTCCCGGACGCATATAGCTTTCTGTGAATCCATGTCAGTGCTTTCAAAATATCTCTTCTCCCCATAATCAGATTATGTTTCAACTAAAAATACCATCTTCCATTAAAGCTCTTAATTGTGTATGCCTATTGTATATATAGTATAGTAAGCTAAGCCGAAACATTTGTCCAGATACGCACCACCACATCACCACCCCTAGCAACGGTTCTCGTGCCACCGCTTTGCAGTAATTGAAAACGCCCAAGTGGATGGTGACATATAGAGAAGTGCCACCGCATTCTAAAAAATACTGCTTCAATACGTAGTCTCATTTGATAAATCTATCCAAAATAAACGCGTCTTATCGTTGCGTAATATGTTCAGCTCATTATTACTGAGTAAAATAAAAAGTGCACACTAAAAATCAGTTGAAGCCTTGGCAAGCGCCAAGACTCCTAAAAGATCAATTATGCTCCTTCTCTTAACTTTGAGAATCAATGTTTTCGCAGGCCACTAAGGAGTTTGGTTTAATAGCTCAAAGTGCTCATTATTATCTTCGCATCTTTTGCGCAGTGAATTTGGTGGGGGTTGGCAACGCCCGAGCAGATTTCCCACCACATTTACTCAAAAGCTGACTATATAGATACCTGTTTTGTTAGTAATCGAATGGTAACGGTACCGCATCTCAGAAACATTTGAAATACATTTTAAATCAGCAGCAAATATGAAAGTGGGAATTTTTGGTATACTTTGTTTAGCTACTATTGTTGAAGGGCATTTCAGAATCCCATTCCCTGGCGAGAGAAACGCCACAAATTGGGGGACTCAGCTAGAAGGACCATGCGGGGGCGATGATGTCGTCGTATTTCCCAGATATCCTTGGAACCCGAAAGGATCGCCAATTGATTTGAACATGTATCATAATAGATCGGTTGGTGCAATCTATTTTTGTCCTCATGAAACATGCAATTCCACTGCAGATTTTGATATTCTCTTGAAGTCCCCCTTTGACATGGTGGGGGCCGGAAATTTCTGCATTACGTCTTTAAACTTACCAGAAGAATATCAAGAAGAGGGACTGAACGGTACAATTCAAGTGATATATGCCGGTACTTCTGAAAATTACTCTGAATACGACTACATGTACAACTGCGTAGATATCGTCGTTAGCTCAGAAGGTCCATTGTTCAACGGCTCGCAATGCTCGAATACAACGGGCGTTCAGGAGTATTATGATGGTGCTATCGATAGCAGCTTTTCTCTTGAAGAAAACTCTCTTTCAAGTAAAACTGAGGTTCCTTCCTTAGAAGGAATTCAGCCTAACACACTGCTGAATGAATACTATAACGCGACAAAGGGCTCTACCACGACTTCGGCAGGAAACCAGACTATCGGAACATCAAGCATGTCCTGCATGACCGATATGGCTGGTATGTCTGGTATGTCTGGTATGTCTGGTATGGGATGTATGGCTGGTATGTCCAGTATGTCTGATATGTCTGAAATGACAGGTATGTCGAGCATTACTGATATGTCTATTTCATCTGCAACGACATCCTCATCTAAAAGCTCTCAAAAAATGGCGTCAACGGATCGTGGCACTAGTTCTTCCGCTAATTTAGCAGTTGCATCAATAAGTTTCCAGCCTGTTGAAGCATTTTTTAGTTTCCTGATGTTCTTTCTACTGTATTAGATAGTCTTTCACCAGCGGGTCCTAATATGGACTTCGAATAGACATCGTGTACAGCTGAAATAGCTTTTTATAAATTTCTGGATGCCAGCACTGTCTGTGGCATATAGTGTAGACCATGATCTTTCGTGTAGATTAGCCATGCCCTGCTCTTTATGTTAGATTTGGTCTTCATTTTTCACGAGTTCCAAATATGCCTTTAAACCCGCCTGGTTGGCTTCGGATGCCTCTCAATTCGACAGTTCAAGTTTGTCTATCTTGCCTTTTCCTGATCGCTTAAGATTCAGATGTGAATATAAAAGAGAGCGCCTAAATAAGCTGCGCAGTCATTTTCATCATAAAAGCAAGCTTCGGCCTTCCGGAAGCGTATTCTGAAAATTAGAAGGATGGGTTTGGACATGACCTACTCCCACTTTCCACTGCCTAGACCTGGCTTGACAGCGACCGTCTCCTTTTGAAGTTTGAGCGTGCTTGATTTTTTGTCATCACAAGATATCGCCTTAATCCATGTAGCAAACCCATGGTTGGAATCATCGCAAATATTCCAAATAACATTATGGTAAGTGCTGCAACATGCATGTTTGCTTCGAAAGCCATTAAGGTGGGTTATCACAAAAATAGAATCCTGTACTGGGTGCGAAAGACAGCGCTCTATATGTCAGCATTATCTAACTTATTTTGAAATAGTCTGTCTCGTGGATTCTTGAGTTTCTTAGCTATCTTGTTATTCACGTTAGTATCAGCTTTTCATGGAATTACCTTCAATTTCTGTAATCTTTGCCCAGCTGCTTCAGTGGGATCGAAGTTCTAAGATTTCCTTGGGGCTTTGCCGCGTTTAGTGTATACGATAAAGAATTGAGCGCGAAGTGATATAGGTCAAAATTGTCGGATATCAATAAAGTGTATTAAAGGGTATCTATCTATCTACTTTAAGAACTATAATATGGAGAGCTTGCTCAATGAACTATTTTCTCAGGAAACGAGATTACCTAAAGAAACATGAATGAAAGAATGCAAATGATACCTGTCAATCCAGTTCCAACTCTATTTGCTACGCCCTCGTAAGAGGTAATAGATAGCGAAGTTGGCACACTAGTGGATGAGCCTGACAATTGAGTATCGGTTACAATACTGCTCGATGAAGATACAGCACTGTTTGAGCTAATCAAAGGTTCTGGGCTAATGGTGGTGTAACTGGCAGTCTGGCCGTTTTTCGTTGTGGTTAATGTCGTCAATTCTGGAGTCTCAGAGCTGGTGGCCTTATAAGCAGTTGACTCAGAGCCAGTAGTTTCGTCACAGGTGGTCGTGTAGATGGTAGTCTGGCCATTCTTTGTTGTGGTGACTGTCGTCAATGCTGGAGTCTCGGAGCTGGTAGCCTTAGGAG
>PPJY03000041.1:0-11926 GCA_003671575.3 Zygotorulaspora florentina | reverse complement strand
GCTCAATCTTACCTCGAGACCATAATCATCTACAGTTCGGTCTGGGAAGATACTCTTTTAAACTTTCGTATCACGCTTACTTTATAATATCAACTTTTATCGCCATCTTCACTTCAATATGAATTTATGACGTGAGCATACTTAGAAGCCACGAGCTCGGCATATGAATTGATTAGTATAACCTAGAGGCTTTAATGCTTCAATTAAAACAAAATCTATCAAATCCTTTCAACATAAATAATAGAGTGGCGGTGAAAAAAATTAAATCGTTTGCTATCATAAAGTGTTATATATATTTTCTTTATGAGTGATATACACATGCAATGATCAGAATTCCATCAACATCGTGTCTGTATCATTCGTGTATTCTAAGTAATGACCTATAAACGGCGGATATATCCATTAGTTGTTGTATGTCGTCGATATTTTCCAGATACAAAGTGAACTCTGCATCTTCCAGGGGAATCATTTCAGTTTGAATGCTCTTTCGTACCCTCTCGGTGAAAGTTTTGTAATACTTAAAAACGTCGTCCCTTAGCATTGAAACGATCTCCGTCAAGCCATCTTCATGATCTTCCAAGAGCTCCAAGGTTTTCTTATTATATGAAACTTTTTCACTAAGAATTCTTTTCAACTCTTTATTCTGTTCTCTCAAGGTTGTCAAGTCGTCTCTCTCCCGCATTCTGCTTGTGACGCCTCTGGTTTCAAGAAATCTGTTAAATATAACTAAGTCGTGCTCATCCGCAGCTTCTCTGGGGTCGTTGTTCTTGCCCTTGTTCAGCTGTTCAGACAAAATATCTATGTTAGATAAGAGCTTCTGCTTTTGAGTCTTATTTGCTTGTAGTTGACCAGAAAGTTTGTGCACCAAAAGGTACATTTGTCTCAGGTTTTCAGTCTGTGGGCTCATATACAGCTGTTGTTGAGCATGTTGCTGCTGTTGTTTTTGTTGCAATTGCTGCTGGGAAACAGCGCTCTGATTTTGACACCTGATACCGCTCATAGCACCCTTTTTAATGATTGCTTTGTCATTATAGTTTTGTTCATCAACCATATGACGACTGCGATAAACACTTGGGCCCCGAGTTTCAAACGTTCCGGTCGGGTAACAATTAAACAAAGAATAAAGGAAAATTTATGGGCGGCTAAATGTCCTGCACGAGTAATAAACCATACAAGAACTTTAAAGTATCAGGTGTCATGAACACCGTAGCATTATCCCAATATAATGGTCCATTTAACTCTACTTATGAAGGTGTTACAACGGTTTGGCTACTCTCAACTCTGGGGAACTCACGTCTGGGTACGACAGGTACAACCTCTAATGGATCGAATCTCAGGAAAAAGGACATCATCAATGTCTCTATTCCAAAGACCTGCAAAATTATCCAAAGTGGCAAGCTGGAATTGCCATTAAGACATGTTTCAAATTTGTTGTATGGAGTCACAGTTTGTTACCATAGAAAAACAGAGTATGTGTTGAATGATTTGACAGGCCTATTAAGTCAACTACAGAAGAAATTGTATTGCGGAGCTCTTTCAAAAAAGAAAATGCAAAATAACAATATCCAAGCGACAGCTATTTCGAACTCCAAGAAAAACTGCATCAAGTCTGATGCATTTTTGGAGGATGATCCATTATTCGATATAAACCAAACCGAAAATCTTGTGGACCTTTTCAGCACTGTTCCGAAACAGTCAATAAACGAATCGTTGCTCATTAGAAGACGGGACTATATGAATGAGCTAACTAACTATAATAGTTTTGATAATCCAGAGACTTTTCAAGGCAGTAACTCGTCCAGAAATTTTCCAAATAGATCAATAACTTTGGATGATATTCCGGTTGATTTTGACTTTAATCTGGATGTTGATGATGTTATCAGCCGCCAGGGAACTGCATTGGGTTCAGGTACAGATTCAATCAGGAGTAGTGTTGATTTACATCTGAACTACAATGATAGGGAATTTTCATTAAATTTCGAAGAAGATAATTCGGAGACAAATGACAAAGTTGCTCCCGATCAGAAAATAAATGACAACACGGGAATTAATTTGGGAATCGCTGAAGATCCTCACGAAGATGACATACCCCAATTTGAAGATAATAACTTTGAACCTGTTGCTAAAAGAACTAAACTGTCTCAAAGAAATGATGACTTCCTATTTTCAAAAGTTCAAGTTGACGAAAAAATTGGTTTATCGACCGACATTCTTAGAAGTTATCATAGCAACTATGCTGAAATAATGAATTCTAGTAGAAGAGCTCCAATCAGCAACAAAAAATTTGCCATCGACTTTTCAGTATTAAATTTGGATAATAATTTTCTACCCATCTGCTGGGAATCAATCTTCGATGATAATGTCGCGATAAAGAATGATCTCTCCATTTTGAGAGCTCGGGACGCTATCGAAAGAGGGCGCAAAAGGGCAAGGTCGGTAGCTTCAAACTCGAACTCCAGAACCAGCAGTGAGGTTCCTAGTGAAGAACAAGGCAGAAGAGGAGTTTTGTCGAAGGAAAATTCATTCAATGATGATGATCAACTGCTGTTGAACTTGGGACAGATTGATGAGGATTTAGAAGATAATTATTCGAGAGCTGGTTCTTCATATAATAGGCAGGAGATGCTTGAAACTAATTTATACGCACCATCTTCCAGTTTCGGTCGTCTTCAAACACGGAGTAATTCCAGGTATGGAAGCGGCGCTAGTAATTCAAGTGGAAGTCAGGAAAAGGATGTTGTTGAAGAACTCTACAAGAGAACCCATAGGGCACATTCTGGAGAACTACTCGAGAATGATTTTGGCGCAAATTTTCAGCAAGGTAATAACAGTCGTTTGCTAGACTCTCAGACAAAAAGATTCTATGACTACATCAAAGATCGTGCATTTCATGCAGGGAAAACAACTAACACCAACCCTTCTTTTTCGAAAAAGGTTTTATTTGAAGACATCGTGCCAAGTAAGTTGTCACAAAGTGCTCAACATAATAATGTAATTGCCCTAGAAAAAAAAATAGCAGCCAGTGCTTTTCTATCATTATTAAATTTGGCCTCGAAAAATATGGTTGGTATCAAAGAATACGATTCGAACTTGAACAGCCAAGCTCAATTTCAATTGCTCAACGCTGATGATATTATTATCTATGTATGACAGGCGAAATGTGTCGGTCCGAACCCGAACGTCATTCATCCATTTTCTGAAGAGGAGAAAATAAAAGGTAGATGACTAGTCAGATTGCAGTAGAAAGGTATTTTGAAATCCGTCAATACAGTATACTGTTACATGATGACTTAATATTGGAGAAATCTAGATTGCTAAAGAGAGCCTGCTTCCTATTTAATTTCATACATATATATAGAACATATTGTTTTCTATCCACCATGGGCCCGTTGCAGAAATATTCAAGGAAATTGAAGGAGTATGAGCAGAGCATCTCACTCAATCAGATATCTGAATACTGCTAGATCAAGTCGAAATGACTTAAAGAGATACGTTGCTAATGAGATTAAGCGAGTTGAAGAATGGTGGTCTACATTGCGATATATAAATGTTAAGAGGCCTTATAGCGCAGCAGATGTAGTTAAACATAGGGGTAGCTTACCGCTGAATTCTACAAGCTATCCATCGTCACTTCAAGCCAATAAATTATTTGAATTGGTGCAAAAAAAATTCAATAACAAAGAACCGCTACACACGTTGGGGGTGATCGATCCTCTTCAAATGAGTCAATTAGCAAGGTGTGAAGATATCCATGTTGCATATGTATCTGGATGGGCGTGCTCTGCTACTATAGTTGGGTCCACAAATGAAGTTTCCCCTGACTTTGGCGATTATCCCTATAACACAGTACCCAATCAAGTGGAAAGAATCTTTAAGGCCCAGCAGATGCATGATAAGAAGCAATTTTTGAGTGAAATAGAAAAAAATTACGATGTGGACACAGCAGTAAACTATTTGAAACCAATCATCGCAGATGGGGATATGGGACATGGGGGGGTCACAACTGTAATGAAATTAGCTAAGCTATTCGCAGAGAAAGGTGCGGCGGGAATACACTTAGAGGATCAATTGGTTGGTGGAAAAAGATGCGGGCACCTCAGTGGAGCAGTGCTTGTTCCCACTTCCACACACCTCTCAAGGTTGATAGCTACTAGATTTCAGTGGGATTTAATGGGCACTGAGAATTTAATAATCGCGAGAACGGATTCATGTAATGCAAAATTGATTAGTAGCACCGTAGACTCCAGGGATCACGAACATATCAAAGGTATTATTAAACCCGGAGTGGAGCCATGGTCTGATAAGCTAATAAGATTGGAAAGTCGTCAGGAACCACCAGTAACCAGCCAGACCATATCGGACGCCGAGGCGGAATGGTATGCAGAGAATCTGACATACACATTTGACGAAGCTGTAGAACAACAGATATCCCCTAAAGAGTTTGGTCACTATAAGGAATTAAAAGCTCAGGCAATGCAGATACATGAAAGAAACTATTTAAGCTTGAATGAAATGAAACAGCTTTGCTCGCAGATCTCAAATGCGCCAGTTTATTTTAATTGGGATTCGCCGAGGACGATGGAGGGACACTATATATACGACGGCTGCATGAAGGCTGCTATTAAGAGATCATTGGCGTTTGTACCATATAGTGACATGATCTGGTTAGAAACAAAAACTCCGGACGTCCGCCAAGCACGGGACTTCGCCAAAAGTATTCATGACGTTTATCCAGAGACCAAGCTTGTTTATAATCTGTCCCCAAGCTTCAACTGGCGGGCTCATGGCTATTCCTCGACTGATCTAAAAAATATTATATGGAACCTTGCCGAATATGGATTTGTGTTGCAATTGGTTTCTTTGGCCGGTATTCATTCGAACGGGCTGTCATTTTCACAGCTGTCTCGTAAGTTTCAAAAGGACGGAATGAAAGCTTATGTAGAATCAATTCAAGACGTGGAGAGGGCCGAAAATTGCGACATCTTGACTCATCAGAAATGGTCTGGTGCAGAATACGTCGACTCGCTAATGAAAACCATCCAGAATGGCTCATCTTCTCGGACATTAAGCACATCGGGGGAAAACTTCACGGAATCACAATTTTGATGACAGAAAAGCATCGCTAAGCTTGTAAAGGCTAAAAGCCCTGAAAACCCCACATTATCGCGATTTAATAGAGTTTGCTTATCATCATGTGATTTTTGTTTTCACGTGGGCAAATCGCTGAGCCTCTTGGCTGTTTCGGGAATGTAGCGGACGTAGTTTCCTCATTTGAGATTTGAGTGAAAAAAATGAACAATTCGCAGCGTTACAAGAATGTAACGCTATTTGATTTTCGTGAACTAGTTGGAGTCCTCCCCCTGTGTATCCTTTAACATTATATAAGTTATATTAAATAGGCTATTTGGTGTCCCAAGATTCGCTATCAGATAAGCGAGGTGTTCAGTTAAGGGAAATATAAGAGCCGATTAGTGGTGAGGGTTAGTGTCTCTACTCTTTTGTGTAGTTTCTTCCATCAAAGCAATAATGGATATGACGGTAACGATTGGGGACAATATCAATGGTTATATAATTAAAAAACACGTTACCCACAAGCAATGCTTGGATGTATTTGAGGTAGTAGATAAAAGCGGTCAGCTACTCTGTTTAAAAATGTTTCAAGACAAGGATAAGATATTGAAAAGTATGTTAGAGAGTGAAAAAGATCACATGGTGAAGCCATTTGTTTGGCAAGGTAAGCTTTGTATCATTCACGGGGAGCAAGATTCCGATTCCGATTATTTCACTGTAGACTTTGAGAGGGCTGGTACCACGAGAAATAAGCACTATGGCGATAAGATTGTCAGGACGCCGATGCCATTTCATCTACCGAGTGACTCTGATGACGATAGGGATGAGATGGATGATGAATACGATGACGACAACGAAAGCGACTACGATGATGATGATGACTATGAAGACGATGAGGGTGATAACTCCTCTCAAGGTTTCTTTGACGATGGGATTTCAAAGTTTTACACTTGTGAATCAACAGATGCAAAAGTGGGCATTCCCTCTATACTTTTATCGAAGGATTGGAGCTCAACAAATTGCCATATAGAAATTGAAACTCCAAGGTTCAAAAACCTTCATGAAGACGGGCTGCATGAGGTTAGCTGCATACAGAGAACTCCGATACCACCTAACGTGGATCATCTCGCTGGTGAAAAAGAATTTGCAAGAAAACAAGAACAATCAGGGTGTAACTTTGAACTCAAGATGGTAGCAAGTGCAATGCTGAAAAGAAGAGAAGCCAAAAGTTTGGCCACCTAGGTTTTATTTTTATTCTTGTATACGGGGCGTTCATATAGATTAATCATTTCTTATGTGTATAATATTTTTATCATTGACTAAATTATCTTTGATGAGTCTTGCATTCACCAAGTCATTTTTCTGGAACCGTTTAATACCATCTTCCAATGTGCTAACGATCCCCGTCTGCAGATGTCTCTTTCCAACTCTCTCTTGGATGACACCCTCCTCAATGTCAACATTCCAGACTAATAGGGCGCCCGTTTTAGCCAGCAGTTCATACGCTTTTTGCCAATTCTCTTGGTTATAAAGCAAATACAATCCTTCGAAAATCATTATTCTGGTATAACCATTAATGCTATAACAATGCGGTGTTGGGTCTTTCAATCGATGATCAAAGCCTGGGATTTTAATCTCTGGGAAGTTTTCAATAAAGGTATCAGATAAAAATTCAAAACAGTTACCTTTAGAGCTCTCGTTTGGTCTGATCAAACTTGTCTGGGCGAGGACATCACATAGCTCCAAAAAGTTATTACTATCAAATGTCATTGGAGAACCTCTTCTTTGATGGGCCCACTCAGGATCCCTAAAGCAATCAAGGGAATTTCTTGACAGATGAAATCCATCCATGGGTATTATCTGAGCAACCTGAATATTTTTCTCATCAACATTATTTGATTCCAAATTGCAGTCACTCACAGTGAATGAATTAGGCTTGCCACCACGGCCCATTATTTCAAAACTTCCATCTGCAAGCTTTTGTTTAACAGGCTTGAAATCGGTATCCTCGACCAAGTCTTTGAAAATTCCTTGATCTTTCATCAATTTATCGTTCAATAGCGGTGATATGTCCTTAATTTTCGAAGTCAAGTCAATTTTATCATGTTGCCTGGTTTTAACCTGGACATCAGGATGATGCTGCAGATACTCATTGTATTGTTGATTCAATTGATAAGTTAATTTTTCGGCAATTGTGGATTTCCCAGACCCCGGTGGTCCAACTATTATTATGCAAACCCTGTAATTATCCTCTTTTTTGTCTTCAAGTAATTTTAAGACTTGTTTACTCAATGATTTTATATCCACCATAATGTAGTGAAGCTCTTCGAAATCATTTAAGCTTGACTTTTCAAAAACCTATCTTTGTCAAAAAATAGTAGCGTTGACTGATTTCGCTCTGTCGACGTTACCCATTTTTAAAAATTATGAATAACGAACGATTCATATGTTTCCGCGACAAAGACAACCTACCACCGGCAATAAAACCTTCCTCATATAAACTGACGTTTTGGCGATTTCGACATGATCAATTCAACTAGCCGCAGACTTTTTGTAAAGAGTCCTTTGTTTCGTTTAAATCGATTGGCTTCAACTTTAGCATTCATTGAGACCACTAAAGAGGGAACAATAGTCCCAGCATCTTTGAATGCCTTAAATGCGGCAAGACAATTGAATAATGACATCACTGCATTAGTCTTGGGTTCTAAAGCGGCCGATGTTGCTTTAACTCTTAAGTCATCAATTAATTGTGAGAAGCTGAGACGTATTATTGTTGCTAAAGATGAAGAGTTTGATAATTATCTTCCTGAAAGTGTCACACCCTTGTTAGTTAGGTTGTTGAAAGACGATGAATTCAGTCATTTCGTCATTGCTAGCTCATCTGTTGGTAAAAACATTTTACCTCGTGTTGCTGCACTTCTTGACTATCAACCAATTTGTGATATTACAAAGATTATTGATCCAAAGACATTTGTTAGACCAATTTACGCAGGTAATGCTATTTCCACAGTTGAATGTAGCCAGGCAAAAAAGTTAATTAGTATCAGAGCCTCGGCCTTCGAATCTATTTCTGAAGGTTCAGCCGAGTCTGCCATGATTGACGAAAGTTTCACTGGGGATTCCGCATCCTCTGATTTGCCAGTCAGGTGGGAGAGTGCCAATCTGACGAAAACTAAAAGATTAGATCTGTCCTCGGCATCAAAGGTTGTCGCTGGTGGCAGAGCTTTGAAGGATAAGGAAACTTTTGAAAAATTACTCACTCCATTGGCTGATGCTTTGCATGCGGGCATTGGTGCTACTAGAGCTGCTGTAGATAGCGGCTTTTGTGACAACTCTTTACAGATCGGTCAAACTGGGAGAGTTGTGGCACCAGACCTTTATATCGCTATCGGTATATCAGGCGCTATACAACATCTAGCAGGTATGAAAGATTCCAGAGTGATCGTGGCGATCAATAATGACCCCGATGCACCAATCTTCAAAGTAGCAGATTTTGGTTTAGAGGGTGACATATATGAGATTGTACCTGAATTAACGCAAAAGCTCCAAACCTCTTGAGCTTTTAAGAAGATAAATATTCAAATTTAAGTTTTAGTTATATTTTAGTGGCATTCAAAGCCACAATATAAAAATAATGCCATCAGATTATTGTAGTGAGCATCCCCAGTTCTCTTCACTCTTGCAGTTCATTGCCCTCGTGACTTTAAAATTAGGTCCGCTTTCAAATGAACAGTAAACTCATGAGCAACTATTGATAAAAAACAGTGTATTCTGGTAAACCTGTATGCGAAAGGCCACCCGATATTAATTAAGGGCATATTTGAAACCCGATTATTTTATCATACCAGTAGAGGATGCCCAATAGCTCTAGTTCTCTGTTAACGAAAGGCGATCGTGGCTCCCGATCATATACGGCCAACACCACTTACTCCAATAGAGGCTGTAAGAATGGAGCTCAGAGTCCAACTAAAAAAGCTCCTATCAGTGTGCCCCGTGAGTCTTCACTGGATTCTGCCTTATCTATGACACCAAACCTCAATTCCAAAACAGTAGATCCAACCGAGATTGATTTATCGCCGTCATTCTGGGATTTATTACCATACTATTTACCTTGCTTTTCTTGGATCCCAAACTATACATGGGCCAAGTTTGGAGGGGATTTGATTGCAGGCATCTCTTTGGCATCTTTCCAAATTCCTTTAGCATTATCTTATGCTACTTCCGTCGCACACGTCGAGCCCCTCTGTGGTTTATATTCGTTAGCGTGCACGCCTTTCATATATGCAATTTTTGGTTCAGTTCCCCAAATGATAGTTGGGCCTGAAAGTGCAATATCATTGGTTGTAGGCCAGGCTGTAGAGAATCTATCAAGTCATAATCCTGATTTGAGCATTATGGATATATCAGTGGTACTTACCTTCATTAGTGGAGGAATTTTGTTTGTATTTGGAGTTTGTCGATTTGGTTTTTTGGGTAATGTGCTAAGTAGGGCTCTCTTAAGGGGATTTATAAGTTCTGTTGGTCTCGTTATGATCATCAACGCACTAATCTCAGAATTGAAGCTTAATAAGTTACTCAGTGAATCAGAGGGACATTTTCACGCACCGTACAAGAAACTACAATTTATTCTAGATCAAGGGCCGGCAAACTACCACAAGCCAACTGCTATTTTGAGCTTGGTATGCTTCATTATTTTAATGGTCTTAAGAATATTGAAAAAAAAATTAATGAAAAGAAAGAGATGGCCAGTTTTCGTTCCTGAAATTTTGATACTGATTATTGCAATGATTTTCATATCTGCAAAATTTAGATTAAAGCATACTTATGGGATCAGCGTCATAGGAGATTTCAACACTAAGACGTTGGACTCGCTGCACAATCCATTGTCCAAATCTAATCTAGAATTGATACAGCCTTTAATGGGCGCGGGTTTCAGTGTTGCAATGCTCGGATTCTTCGAATCGACGACTGCATCCAAATCACTCGGTAGTGCCTACGACTTGGCAATATCTCCAAATCGTGAGTTGGTTGCTTTGGGAAGTATGAATTTATTTGTTTCCATGTTCGGTGGTTTACCCAGTTTTGGTGGCTATGGAAGGAGTAAGATAAATGCATTTTCGGGTGCTCAAACAGTTATGTCAGGCGTTTGTATGGGAGCCATAGTTTTGTTAACGATAAAATTCCTACTCTCGTCTATCCACTATATCCCAGTGTGTATCTTATCAGTCGTGACTACTATTGTAGGTATCAGTTTATTGGAAGAGGCACCATCTGATTTGAGATTTCATCTCGGGTGTAGAGGATATGATGAGCTTGTCATTTTTGCCATAACTGTTCTTGCAACTATGTTTTATTCAGTAGAAATGGGTATTTGTATTGGTTGTGGCTATTCGGTGATAAGCATCATTAAACATGCCACTAAATCCAGGATTCAAATTATGGCAAGAATTAAGCACACCTCACAATTCGTAAATCCAGATGACTATTTAAGAAAGTCCAGGACTAATACTTTGACAAATTTTCAGGAGCTCGAAGAATTTGAAGGCTGTTTGGTCGTCAAAATCCCAGAGCCACTCACTTTTACCAATACGGAAGACCTTAAAGAAAGATTAACGAGAATGGAAAGGTTTGGATCTGTTAAAGCTCATCCTGGGGCGAGAGGCAAGAGACCAAAGGATGGTACGAGGTATGTCTTATTCGATCTGAATGGGCTGACGTTCATAGACTCGTCAGCGGCCCAAATCATGCTCGAAATAATAACTTCATATAAGAAAAGAGGTGTCAAGGTCTTTCTCTCCCGCGTGCCTTTTGATGAAAAGATAAGGTTCAAATTAGAGACATCTGGAGTAACTAAATATGTTCAGAAGACCTCTTTCTCCTTGCTAGAGGATTGTGATACAAGTTCTGCACCTTCTCCCTATTTTTCCAGCATCGAAGAAGCTCTAGCTTCGATCGACGAGCACGAGCTAGCAAATATCGCTTCAGATATTTTCAGCGATCAATCTAGTACAGTTTCAGCAACATTTGTCAATTCTAACCTTGTCTGATGAGACGCGAATCAAAGACGATAAAGTTCTTTATACATGAGTCTCGTACACCTAAATTATTTATTCATTATTTATCCATTGTTCATACCTTTTGCGGAGGTATTATTTGTATTCTATATTTAAAACCGTTCTGGGAAGCTGGTTTCAGATGCTGATGCTATTGAAGTAAAGATGACGCCAAAAGTTAAGATTAGCAAAGTGAGACCGCCATAAAAGATTAGAAAAGTGTCTTCCCACTCACACCAACAGTAAACAATCATGCCTTGATTCCATTTTCATCTACTGTTCGGTTCAATCTTTTATACCATTCTCACTTTGATAATCTCAAACTTTATCGCCATTTTCACTTCAATAAATATTTGACAATTATTCTAGCAATTTCTGATATCAATTGCTTCGATGATGATGGTAAGAAATATCTCTTTCAACTGAAACTGATTATCTCCGTTAACTTCCCCAGTGTATTGATTGATAATACCGTAGGAGAGTATCATCACGTGATATAGATATTACAGCTGTAGCTAATAGCGAGCTACAAAGGCGGCTAGCCACAAGAATCCATCATTGCTGATATAAATTGCTTATAAACAGATATAGAATACTTTATTTACAGGAATTAATCTAGTAGCCTTTAGCTACAGTTTTAGCGCGACCAGGAAAGATCGGGAGCGGATCATTACTAGTGGATAATATTGAAGTGAAGATGGCGATAAAAGTTGATATTATAAAGTAAGCGTGATACGAAAGTTTAAAAGAGTATCTTCCCAGACCGAACTGTAGATGATTATGGTCTCGAGGTAAGATTGAGC
>PPJY03000040.1:0-12006 GCA_003671575.3 Zygotorulaspora florentina | reverse complement strand
TCTTGTTTCCCAGGGATTTTAAAAACAGAACTCCTAAGAGATTGGGGATATGTGATGAAATTTATCTCTTCCCATTTCTTTTATGAAGCCATTTATGGGGCGTATACTGAATTGTATGCTGCACTCTATCCAAAACTAACTACCGCAAATCAAGGTGCATACGTTTGCCCTTTTGGTGAAGTTCGCGACCCCAGAAAAGATATTTCGGTGGGGCTGACCAATGGAGCTGATTTGAAGCTGTGGAATCTGGTCCAGGACAAGATTTCACCATTTTTCTGATTATCATCGTTAAAACACCAAGAACCCCTAAATATAATCATGGAATAGCTTTCTATAAAAATATTTAGAGCTCAGAAATACGAAAATTTGTTCATATTTACTTGAACCAATATATATGGACCAAGTGAAACATCCTGTCTTGCGCGGTTGATTGAAATTATCGCGGCAGCTATATTACTTCAAGATTTCATAGACAGCTTCTAGCGTTCAATGCTATGAATAAAGATAATCCGAAGGTTCTGTGCATTTTTTAGTCATTAAAAGGTCTCCAATTATTGTGAAAATATAGCTTGTAACTAAATAAGACTTTACCATGATTTGCAGCATGGGTGCCTTTCTAGTTTCGAGAAATACTATGAATTGAATTGACATCGAAATATTGCTGCCAAAGGGCGTATTTTATTTTTTTAATGCTCGATAGGTTCACCAATTGCAAAGGAATTTTACCAGTAAACTAAATGTTAAATATTTCTTTTCCTGGAAGTGCCTTCATAAAAGTTGAAGTTTGTAGCTTAGAAACTCTTGCAAAATACTTTCTCAAATAGGCCTGTCTCTGGCGGCAGATATATTATTCATATTTATATCGTTTTACTGGAACTTACAACTGTGGGAAGAGAGGGTAAGATTTTATTATTTGAAAATGTGAAGTGTCGATGTGGTTTCTACAGGTGTATAATGTACATGCTAAATTCTAGTTTTGCACTTAATTTATACTTTCAGGACAGAGAATTTCAAAAAAGAAGTGCCCGCTGCCAACAATAAATTACCCCGCAATAGTGTTCAAAAAAACTATTTTGTGGAAGGGTGCGCAGCGTTCCAAAATATGAAAAAATGGCGTTTTCTATGCGTTAGAATTCTGCAGTATCAAAAATTGAATGTCCAAGTAAAGCACTCTACAGGCCAACACTAAAGTAATGTAGGTAGAAATTGGAAATTAGTCGAGACCCAAAAGAATACCAAATGTGGTCTGGAGTATAGAGTCTCCTGTTGCATATGAAATTATTCAATAAAAAGTTCACATTCCGTTTCATAAAAGTAGTCAAGTCTCTCGAACTTTTACGACTCTTAAAGATTTTTAAGATTGGCCAGGTAAAATCTTCATTTGTTGGTATAATTAAAGAGTGCTGCATATTGAAATTTACACCTTGGTATTGTTCGAAATTACCATCTCTGGGCGCCAACTGACAGAATTATTTGGTGCCCATGGCTTTTGCAATATAGTTGAAGCGCTGTCTCATGAATGCGCACCTCTGATTATAACAGCACATTGAAAATAATTTGATATCAAACAAATCAACTGTTCCTTCATGGCTGCAATTGTTTTAAGGCTACAGGGAATTACGAAAGCGTGAGTTTCTTTCGAGTAACACTTCCACTGCGAGCGCCTCCAAAATTTTATCACTGACGCTATCAACTTCAGGATATGGCCTACCCTATTGATGTTGCTTGATTCAAGTTAGTGCACAGACAACTTGATAGGAAGTTGTATGTGAATTGCGATGGCATAGATATTTACCAGAAAAGAGACTCAACTCAGTTGAGATATGGTCGGTAGCTGCCGATTGTAGGATAAAGGAGAATAAGAACGAAATTTCATCATCTGCCACCATGAAATAAATAACTGAAGGTTTGTAGCTCTGGAAAAGAGGTCGATAACGCTTGGCGTGAAATACTCATTTCCCCAACGCTTTCGAGTGGGAGGCCCACAAAGTACATGATTATATCGAACACATTTGAACTTTTGAAGCATATCACTTTACCCACACATGTACCTATCTTTTCATAGATGCACTCCTGACTGATTTTGGGCTTAAAAGTCAAGTAGAACTATTCGTAACTATCAAAAAGTCATAATTGGATATTGTAACGTTAAATCCACAGTCGTTTAACATAAGTATGAAAAGTTGGTAGTTGGTTTTTCCTCAGATGTGGTCAAAGGTAGCTGAAAAAAATTCCGCGGCATTTGCCGACTCAAATGAGACCTGCTGCTTCTGGAACTCAAATGAAGAATAGCTTTAAGAACATGGTTTGATCGGCCAAAAAATCAAGAAGTTTCCCCTGTTGAGCACATATTCCAGGTTACCTCTAAATATCTCTTAACTTTGAAAACTGCTGGTTGCAGGTGGAACCCTTTGTGGGGGTTCCACTCTCTGCAAACGAGGATGCCCTTCCTTACTTTTCACCTGAGAGATCGAAGAGGTTGTTCGAAATAAAGTCTAACGATAGAAAGGTGCAGCTTTGTACTGATGTCTAAGAACAACTACAAGCTTTAGAAGTCATATCCTAAAATTTTTTGAGTTGTCCTCTGTGTCGTTCTAATATGTACGTCATTCCTTATGATCAAACCCCCACAGGCTCGAGTCACTCTTTAGTGGACTAGAGCTACCGAGATGGCATGGTCCCTTCAGTGCGCGCGCGTCCTCGAGGGCGGGAAAAAAATTTTCTCAGAATTGTTCCTCTTCTTAAAGCCTTGAAAAAATCCGTAGCGAACCCTCTGCCCCTCTCTCGGAACGTATCGTTCCTTATTTAGTTTTTCCTTAATACCTTGCCGCACATAATCCTTTTCCTCGAAGCTTGCAAAGATTTAATTAACCAGTGCCGTGTCCCTTCAGTGAACTCTGCGGGAAATGTGTGGGGTACCCTCCAGACACGAGCACTCTTTTTGCTTCTTAGGGGGTATTTGTCGGTAACCCAAAGTTCTGATCGTCTCGAGACGTAAAGAGCATACGGAGAAACCTATGAGCCCCGCAGGTATCCAAATAATGAGATTTTTCAGGCCGCAGGTTCTCTCTGGAAATTCCTTCTCCCTTGGGTGGTAAGAATATCCGTAGCGAACCTTTTAGCCCTCGACAAATATCGTTTCTTGTTTAGTTTTTCCGTAATAGCTTACCACCCACGTATGCTCCTCGAAGCTTAGAAAATTCCAGTTGGCTGGCACCATGCCATCTCAGCGAATCCTGCGGGAAATATGTAGCTAGGGGTTAGAATATGAGCAGCCTTCTTGCTTTATGGGGAAATTTATGACCAAATAAATAATCAACCATCTGCAGGTGCGAAAAGTCAAAAAGTTGTACTGTGGGGACCGCAGTGGTTTATTTCGAAGAAATATTTCGGAGGGACATGTCCTTTCTACACTAGGGAAAGGGGGAGTTAGTTCTATTTCACCGAAGAAGATTGTCTGTTCAAGTGTAAGCATATAAAACATACACTTTTTTTTAATGGAAAGGTTTGAGTTGCAAGCTTCTTTTCCTAAATTTTTGAAAAGCAAACTAAAAAGCAAATATGAAGCTAAAAAATTCCCTTTTAGTTATAGCCGGGATCTGTACCCTAGCAGCCACTGAATCTGCGTCAAACGACGAAAACAGACCATTGATTCATTTGACGCCAAATGAAGGCTGGATGAATGACCCAAACGGATTATGGTATGATGCAAAAGAGGAATTATGGCACGCCTATTACCAGTACTATCCCGAGGATACTAATTGGGGCTTACCTTTAGATTGGGGACACAGTGTTTCAAAAGATTTATCTACGTGGAATGATACTGGCGTGGCTATCAGACCCCCTCGGAATGACTCAGGAGCTTATTCAGGTTCCATGGTTATTGACTATAATAATACATCTGGATTTTTCAATAGTTCAGTTGATCCTAGGCAAAGAGTTATCGCAATGTGGACTTATAATACCCCGGAATCTGAATCCCAATACATCAGCTACTCCATAGATGGCGGCTTCAGTTTCATTGAATATGCACAAAACCCAGTAATTGACATCAATGCTACTAATTTCAGAGATCCTAAAGCTATATGGCACGAGGAGAGTAATAAATGGATCGTGACGATTGCACACTCTCAAAAATATGAAATATTAATTTATTCATCTCCAAATATGAAAGACTGGACGTTAGAGTCTTCATTCTCGCATGCAGGTTTTCTTGGATATCAATATGAATGTCCAGGTTTGGTAAAAGTACCAGTAGTAAAGGCGTCCAATAACGAGTACGTTCCTTCAGACTTGACTTTCAACACCACCTTTTCCGAAAATGACAATCAGGAGGAGGCCTGGGTCATGATTCTCTCTATCAATCCTGGTAATCCATTAGGAGGTTCTGCCAACCAATATTTCTTGGGTGACTTCAATGGCACACACTTTACTCCGTTCACGCCTCAGACCAGATTTCTCGATTTTGGAAAAGACTTTTATGCTTTTCAAACTTTTTTCAATGCACCCGGTAGTAAAGATGTATTGGGAATTGCCTGGGCTTCCAATTGGCAATATTGTGCATATGTTCCAACAGAAAAATGGAGATCTTCCATGAGTTTAGTTAGAAACCTTACCATCCAAGAATATGCTCCAAATCCGGAAACTGTTGAGCTGAACTTGAATAGCGTTCCAGTCTTCGATCGCGAGAGTTTAATTGCTAACCAAAGCGCGATCAGGACACAAAATACAACTTTGAAAAGAACATCTCCAATTTCATTGAACCTACCCCAAAATGGAACTGGGGTGTTTGATTTTAGCTTGACATGGTCCGTCAACACAACCGCTTATAAGAACTCGTTGCTTGCTGATTTTTCTTTATATTTGATTGGAAATGACGGAAATGACGAGTACTTGAGAATTGGTTACGAAGGAAACTCTGGCGCATTTTTTCTAGATAGGGGCCATTCAAATGTTGATTTTGTTTCTCAAGATCCTTTTTTCACAAACAAATTATCAACTTATTTGGAACCATACAAGATTTCAGAAGCAGGAGTTCCCTCTTATAAAGTTTACGGTGTTGTCGATCGAAACCTGATTGAGTTATTTTTCAATGATGGTTCTTCTACCATGACAAACCTTTTCTTCTTGACAGATGGAAACTACATCAACGGAATTGATATTAAGACATCCGTAGACAACTGTTATAATATTGAAGAACTAACAGTCCAACAATTTGGAGTTTAGGTAACAATATATGCAAACTCTTGCATTACTAATATTTTCTACCTCTGATGTCAGGAGATAATTTTCCAGGAGTTTTTATGCTCAGCACATATCGTAAAGCTGCTGTGGCAGTAATATCAACAAAGCTCGAAATTATGCGACTCTGAAATTCTTTTTTAGTGTTTATTTAGCTATTATTATTATGTTTATTACTGCTTGAAAGGAAGTACACTTATCAAAGGTAGAACTGGTAATAATACCGTCTTTTAAATATACAGTTACAATTGAATCTCAAAAATAGGTTTTACAGCTCTTTTTTTGTACACTTACATAGAACTTTGAAAAAAATTAATCCGCAATTGTGACTCGATTGGCAACTTTATTGGCAATTTCGACGGCCCGTAACGAACAAACAGAGGCAGTAATAGAAGCAGCTCTGAAGGTTTAGCCAGAAAATGAAAAAAGGACATTTTATGTATTACTCTACCTAATAAATAAAATGACCACAAGGCTTTATAGGTTGTTTGAAAAGAAAAAAAAGTAATATTTAAAGGCTGGACCTGCAGGTCTGTTTTCTGAACATATTCCACAATTCAGGGTCGTTAGTCGTCAACTCTTGAATAATATTTCACCTCTTAGTAGGGGCTATGACAAAATTGGCGCAATAAAATCTGGCCAATACGTGAGTATTATTACTTGATACTAGAAATCTTGGAAATAATCTAAAAAGCTTCATAAGCCTATAAGCCAGAACTTCTATTCTCCATCCACTCGCTAGTTGATAGTGTGTTTTAAGCAGAAATATTATGTTTCCTTCCAAATTTCTGCTTTAGGGTAGTGAGAGTTTGGACTCACTAAATTTAGTTTAAATAAAATTCGGCAATGAATTTTAACCCAAGAGGAGTAAAACCTGAAATTCCCTTTGCGAAATTTGGTTGTATCATGCAAATCGTTACGCACTTGGATTAGGATTTTTAAGGAAAATTTTCTACACATATTCAAGGGATTTCTTTCCCTTTTAGACCCCCTTCATTATCAATTATAGAATTAGATAATATATTAATTGAAAAACGTTTAGAAGTTTCGACAGACTCCTCCCTCCATCTTGAGAGTTTTGAAAAATTACTGTGTGAATTTGTGATATGGTCGGTCACGAAGTTGATTTTTAACATAAATACAAGTATATAATTTGAATTTGAATATTTTGATGTATGAGGAAAACAATCAAAAAAACGAGATGCGCAGATAGTCATTTAGAAAGTATTTAGAAACAGTAACAACCCTGAAAATAAGACTAAATGTGCAAACTGCGTTTTAAATTCTGGAACAAGGTTTTTCGAATCTTCTGAAGTTCTCATGGCATGTTATTCCATAAAATTATAATTCAAGTTCGTTTAACTTGACACAAATCCATGAATTAGCTTTACAAAAAGTATGGAGCCAAGGTACTATCTGTCAGATCGAATCGATGGCTGCGAGATGGCAAGGAAGACAGGTTCATGATAATTTCCATTTAAAATCATGCCAGGTCTGACGGCTCGCTAAAGGCTTTTTCGCATCGGCCGCCAATGCGGGCAAGGCGATCTTGAGAAGGGCGTCCATACTTTCCCCTGTAGGAAACAGAATGATAAAAATCTTAAAAAACAGGCATGTTAGTAAATAAACCTTAAATTAAACATGTTTTTTGCTCCAAAAGATTCATCCATTCGATACTGCTACCTACTATAGTGACTGAAACAGCTAGGGTGTTTGCTTCGTCACGTCTAAAGCCTCCATGTTGCTTCTGCTCTCGTCATAAAAAGCAGTTTGTTCTTCAAAAAAACAAACAGCTGCAGTATATCTGCATCATGAATACTGTTTAATATTAATCCACTTCTGTGATTTTCCGATTTGGGAACATTCATATTTAAGTCTCTAGGTGGGGAACAATCGAAAAAACTTCTCCGAAAAATATTACGCCCGAGTTCAAGCTTTGATCAGTCAAAAATAAGCTGCTCGAAATATATATAGACTTATATTGACCAACTCTAAAAGGAAAATGCACTAATGCAAGCCTCTAGTCCTAAAATTAAAGAAAAAAAAGCACTAGTAGTCGAACTTTTTAGAAGTGTAGTCTTAAATTCTGCTGTATCTAATATCCCACCTGAAAAAATCGATATCTCCTAAAATAAATTCGAGGCGCCTTGGAATCTGAACTGTCAAAAAGGTTCAAGTTTAGAAGATGGTCCTGAAAACGAAGAACAATGCCTCATAGATTTTATCGCATGACTACTCATTCTTTAGTAATGGTATTTACTTGCTGAAAAGTGTAAAAAAAAGGGTTTTTTTTTGTGAGATTCGATTTTTTTTCATGCATACCCAGCTAGTCAGGATCTGTTTGCATTTACAGGGTTGGTGCTTTAATTGTGCGAGAGTCCAAGCTAAAAGATTAAGCAAGACACCAACTTAGCGCGGGATTTATACTCCACTAGTTATGAAATCTGCGCCAAATAGTCTGCTATATCATCTATTTAAGGCGATAATGCATGTAGGATAAATAAAGTGCTTACTAAAAGGGAGTAAAGTAAGTGGGTAACCCAAAATGAAGGTTTTACACTTACACCGCATACAATTTACCCTTATGAATAAACGAATTAGTCAGCAAGATGGAGGTTGGCAAATGGAGTTTAGATACTGTTTCATTCCATTGGGATTTATATTGACTCCATAATTCAAGACATTATTGACAAATTTTTGGCTATTTGAATGAAATATACCAACATTTTTTGTATCGATACGTGACCCATAGCAAAAATGAAAGTGCTAATTGTACTGGCCCATCCAGAGATATTGTCATTAACTAGCTCTTTAGCCCAGATCGCAAAAGAGACCTTTGAAGCTAAAGGGGATCAAGTCGAGGTTAGTGATTTATACGCCATGAATTGGAAAAGTAACGTCGACCGAAATGACTTTCTTACTTACAAATCGGAAAGGCTGTTTATTTGTAATGCATCAAAAAACGCCACAAATGAAGGTAGACTAACCGATGATGTTATTGCAGAGCAAAAGAAACTTATCTGGGCAGACGCTTTGCTTTTTGTCTTTCCGCTTTGGTGGTTTTCTGCACCGGCAATTCTCAAAGGATGGGTAGAACGGGTGTTTTCCTACGGCGTGGGCTACGGAGTTGGTACACATAATAATGTTCACTGGGGCGATCGCTACGGTGAAGGAACTTTCGTCGGCAAGAAAGCTATGGTTATCACGACTGCGGGAGGTTGGCAGACCCACTATAGTGCAAGAGGTGTAAATGGGCCGATTGAAGATTTACTGTTTCCTATAAACCACGGAATATTATTTTATGCCGGCTATACTGTATTACCTCCTTTTGTTGTCTTTCGTAGTGATAGTTTGGACCCAAAAGGTTTCAATCTGGTATCGAAGGAGTTGAAGGCACGAATTACTTTGTTCCAAGAAAACCAACCAATCAAATACAGAAAGCAGAATAGAGGTGATTACACAATTCCAAACCTTGAACTACTTGAAGATTTGAATCTCGAAGGTAGCGGCTTCCAACAGCACATTCAGGAAAATGATGAGCAGTATCTTGGTTAGAATAATCAAAGACAAAAAACTATATAGTATGTCTTGACAACTTCTGGAGTAAGATTATTCAATATGTGTAGCATTTGAGAGCTTAAGGAACTCGATTGCTCTTCAACTTAGCTCAAATACCGAGGGATTTTGAATTTAAATTTGTTATGATTTTACTCTTTTTGAAGGCAACAACACCTAGCTTTAGAAATTACACTTACACAAATACATTTTTTTGACCGGTATCTTACCACGTAATGATAAAGATGATTAAGGGGCATTAAAATTGGAAAAAATGCTGCTTTTTTTTGTTTACTCGCTCTAAATTTGCAACTAGTACAAACTGATCTCTCTAAATTAGGACTGTTTTACTTTCAATTAAGAAACTAGCTGAGAGCAGTAATCTACCTGTGTTAATAACAATGAGAAAAACAGCTTTCTACTCCAAAAATACCCAAGAGTGTCGATAGATTAATTCAGAAAGCGGTTCTTTCGCAGCCACACACCGAGTGCAACTGCCTTATCATATTTATTTTTATAATGAAAGGTGCATGAAAAATATGATATGTTACGTCTTATCAATATTTCTACTTTCTCCTATGTATTATTGGTTCCTAAATTGAGTAAAAATAAAATTTGAATATTTTCAGTTCTCATTAGCTTGGCCACAGTGTATCCTCATATATGGTTGTAAACAGCCATTAATATAAAACTTCTTTTGAAGTTACCGGATTTGGTCTACTTGGAGATAGACAACGGGCAGAAAAGGAAGCATTCCCTTGTTGTGCTATATCGGGCATCTTGTGGTTGAGTTAAAGAACCTGCCTTTAAACACCAAAGTGACTAGAATTCATTTTTGGCAAAAAAGAAGGAGGTAGTTTTCGTCCTATCGCTCAAATTCTCGATGTAGGCATCTTCAAATAAAAAAAACCGGGCATTGTGGCAATTGCTTTCTGGAGACACGCGGTCGAGCACTTGAATGTTTCAAATAGTCTGCTTAGTGATGAACTCCATGCTAATAATGTCGCCTTGAAACTATTTTCAATCACCTAATAACGGTGTTACAACCTCTCTCTGACAGCTCAATATTAGCTTGATTACCCGTAATTATGATGACCAACGCTCACAAATCTTGACGGAAGTACCAATTATTGACGAAAAAACAGAAAGACAGCTCAAAAGAGCTGAGCGTGTGAATAGTGTTTTTCAATATTTTGCATGCAACCCGCAAATCCAAAAAAATAATCAATTTTCCAAAATGGGAAATTCACCTAGCCTGGGAAAACAAAATACATTTAAAGACATCTGCTTACCTATTATGTGCACTTAGTATCTTTTTACTCGGATCCAGAAAAGGGTTGGCATGGATACAGAGACTAACATCATACCAAACCCCACAGCAATAGGAAGGCCTAGCTCCGTCTTGTAAAGAGCTGCTAACACTATTGGGGCGACTAATTTGCCAACTCCAGAGATAGCCCCTCTTGAAGGCATCAATCGAAGCTTGAGATTCGCATCGATACTCATAGAAAATAAAGCTGGAACGCTGGAAGCCATAAAATTATATCCTAACATTGCAATTGTCAAGCCCGTAACAAAAAATATACCCGCATTAGTAGGGTGCAAAGAGTTGTGGGTTGAAGCTTCTGACGCTCCAATCATGATCGCTTGCCCGATCAACAAAAGAAGCAATGCGAATATCGTAAAGTTGACTTGCTTCACATATAGGGTATCTTCTTTAGCTCCCTCACTTTCGTTTCTTTCTGGTTTTTCAGTACCATTTGAGTCCGAATTATCCATTTTGGCTTCTTTCTTCTTTCTGGAAAATATCTTTATATTTTTCAGCTTTGGAGCAAAGTAACTGCCAGCTACACTTAGTATAGATGCAACCATGAAGGCGACTCCTTGAAATTTTGTATCCCAACCAATATTCAGTGTTAAGAATATAGGCATGAAGTAAACCACCTCACTCATAATAAAGGACGAAAGGAACATATTCCACAATAATATCAAACACGAAAGAAGCCTTTGCCTTTTCATTCCAAAAAATTGTTTCACAGCACCAAAAAAACTTGAATTTTTTAGTCTCTTGGATTTAACTTTAGGATTTTCCAAATTGAATATTAGGAGTAAACATACCGCAAGAATAATGAAACCTGATGCAAACGTGGGAGCATTATATGAGGTGATACGGTATCCTTGAACCTTAAAGTCAAGGAGGCCACAAAGAATGGCAACTACCTGTGACAGGGCCATAAATATGCCAGCCGCTGTTCTGAACATCGCAACCAGTTTAAAGACGATTACCCTCTCTTTAGTAACAGATGTAATATAACTGAATATTATTGCACCGGATGCCGACGCTGCACCACAAATAATACGTCCTCCAAGCAAAGTTCCCGACGATACTGCTCCACCACAAGAATATAAAAAATTACCTGCAAAAGAAAGTAGATACAGCGTAATTATAACCCACTTAATAGAACCCACCAATTTGGCAATTTCTCCAATGAAAAAGGATGCAAGAATCTGCACGGCTGCCGACACAGCTTGAAGTACAAATAAAAATTTATCGGGGTCTTTCACTCCAGTCTTTACAATGTTAGTTTATATCGCATATGAAAGTGATTGACAGGCATTTCTTACTTACTTCTTCAATGTAACTGACGACACTTGATAAATATACACAGGAGTCAAAACTGAATTGAACAGCCATTAGGATAACAGATAAATATCTTAAATACAGCTTCTTCTTGAATTTTTGCATAAATGCTTAAACAATGCGCTATTTCTTCATCACGACATAAATATACTTTGAATAAATGAGTGTACTCTCGACGACATTTGGCTTGCGTTTATATAGAAAAGGAAAATCGTGCCATTTCAAAATCTGCGCTGCCATTTGTTTAATTGAAAGTGCCCATTGGTTGCTGAATGCTTAAGTTCTTTTCTTTCATTGATTTTGACTAGAATGTTGGTGGGTCATTAAAAAATAAGTTCGTATCGGAAGTTCGCTTCCTTAATAGGAAAAGATTCTCCGAGAATATTAAAAACAAGCGAAGGTAAAAATCCACAAAACTCGGCAACATAGGTCAGTGAAAATAGTTCATTTTGTTGAAAGAGATATTCCTTTTGGGAATTGTCGAAGCTGCTTATGTTAGACATTGCAATAATACTTGGTAATTGTTTGATTATAGAGATATATAAATCCTCGCTCTTCTCGTAAAGTGA
>PPJY03000039.1:0-13903 GCA_003671575.3 Zygotorulaspora florentina | reverse complement strand
GGGCTTTTTAGAGCCCCCCCCCCCCCCCCTTAATTACGTAATCCGTCTACATATCTATTTAGCTTAGAATTGACACAAAAAGACATTTTCTCTTTTCAAGGCCCGCAGCTCGCCCCTTTCTGACCTCCGGAAACTTCTGGAAACAGAGGGGTATGTTCCGCACCGCTTTAGGAAGCGTAATCAACTTTGTCTCCCCTATTTGTCTCCGCGCTTTCTCTCGCGCACTTCCGGACATCACATATCGCGTCATGGCTACGTTTCGCCGTTGTTGCTCCTACCGCAACTTCCAAATTTAGCAGTTTTTTCCGAGTCTTGGCGCTCCGCCACATTAGCGCCTCTACATGACTGGAGGCGTCTCATTGCGAGGATGGCTGGGCTGACGTTTTTCATCATGGTGAGTTGTTTCTTGTCCCAATTTAGTTTGTTATCGCCCCTTTCGTCATCTTTTGCAAATCCAGGCGCTTAGGGGGAAGGAAGGGGGCTAATTGCAAAGGTATATAAAGCATAAATAAACGGGCGATAGGTCCTGAAACTCCTTCTCTTTCCCTTGTTCTGTCCAGTCCCTCAATAAGATAACTATATTCATCAACCCTATTACTATAACATATAAAATGCAATTCTCCAAAGTTATTGTCTCTGCCGTCGCTTTTGTTGGTTTGGCTCAAGCTGCTAACAGCTCCAACTCTTCCTCGTCAAGCAACGCTGCTGCGCCACTAGGTGGTTCCAACAACGTTTTCAACGCTGGTCTCGTTGGTGCTGCTGCTGCCGGTGTCTTGGCTTTCTTGATCTAAGCTGTGCCAGCTAGGTCGCCTCCTTTTTTAACCTATCTTTTGAGTTCGTTTCAGATTTGCGTTATTTGATACTGGATTTATAAAAGTGTTCCAAGTCCGTGCTCGGCTTGCGACGTCTAATATATATTATATGTACTCTCAAAATTACAATTTAGCAAAATAACTTTAATACTATACTAATTTTAAGCTAGTCTACTCTCTCTCTATCAGTGATCTGCTGTTTCCTTATCAGCAGTCTGTGGAAGCTGTCGTGGTTGAACCTATTTCCCTTCTTGCAATTGGTCTTTGCGTTTTCGCTCGAGCCGCATTTCGATACTACCCGCCAAATGTCGTTGTAGAATATGCCGAACACCGAAGGCGAGTCGTTGTGGGCGTCCATCCCGCTGGCCAGGCCCTTCAACGACACGTTCGTCTTGGAGCCAGGGTACCGCGTCTTGTAATTGTTAACAAAATGATGGATGAAAGACTGTTTTTCTTTCAGGTTCAGCTCGTACCATCTCTTGTATGGGGACCAACAATTTTGGGGCACCATCGATGAATTGCACGTTTGGAAAACTCTCTTTCTCTCCGTGATCCTCTTGAATAGCCGTGTAGCAAACATGTGCCGACGCCTCTATATATCCCGACAGACTTGCACTCACAAGCTGAATCATGTTTTCAGCTTTTGTGATCTATTTTTATTTTTGTTCCTTATATAACTACATATATCTCCAATTTTTTTGTCTTATCGCGTTAGCTCTACCCTTTAAAACAGCGAATAAGTCAACAAACCCAGGAAAGTTCAACATTTTTATTTACTTGGAGAGTTCTTCTAGCGGAATATTTTCAACTTGGTCGTCGTCAGCTTGTACTTGCTGCGTTTCTTGGTCTCTTGTAGCGGCTGTTGCGTCTCCCCTAGGCTTGAACTTGCCCACAACGACTGTCGTCGTCAGTATGACAAACATGCCGAGCCAACTCCAGAAACTGGGCCAGTGGTGCCACAGCGAGACGTCCCAGAACACCGCATATATCAATTGAGTGTAGGACATCAGCGAGCCCCGGCCCGCCCGTTCTTTTTGAATCCCCAGTGTGAGCAGCAGCTGGAAAATGAAGCCGCAAATACCTAAATTGCCGAACAAGAGCCACTGCTTGAGGTTTTTGGGAACTTGGAAGCTCATAGATGGTATTACTAATATGCCGACAAACGATATAATGGTGACGATCAAAGAAAAATAGCTTACACTTAAAATGGCATGCGCTTTATCGCCGATAAATCTTATGATGATGTAAACTGCACTTGCCCCAAGAACACCTACCAGAGCAACAATGGTCGCAATCAATCTTTCGCGGGGGTCTTCACTTTCAACCGATCCTTCTGGTGTAGGTAGTATGCCGAAGAGAAATGAAGGGCGAACGATCAAAACAACTCCCGCTAACGATACTATGGAACCAATGACTTCCAACCTGGTCAGTTTCTCACGCAGAACCACCCATGCGAGTATGACTGTTACTGTGGGTGTCAGAAACGTTATTAACACAGCGTCACTGATGCTCAAGTACAACAACGAAAAGTACATTCCGAAGACGCCAAAGAACCCGGTAAATCCTCGTAGAGCCAGCCATTTTCTCATCGGTGGCGCACCAAAAGGCACATTTTTTATGGATGCACGATTCAAATACATATATATTAGAGTCCCCAAATATGTTATCAGCATTCTAACTAGTAAAATTTGTAACGGCTTAATGGGCTCTTCACCTGCCTCAACATCCTCTGTTTCCAGCACTTTAGTTGACACTACCATACATGAGTTGAAGAACTGGGAGATCACCAAAAGTACTAAACCAACGTTTGGTTTAAGGTATTCTCTTGAGATCCTTTGCACTCGACTTTCATTTTCTATAACAAATGAGGAATCGGTGGCAGAGAGGTCGAAATCTTCCTCACGAGTTAGGTCCGCCTGGGGTCCGAGCTCTGTGACTTTACCAGCAGAAATAGTCATTAATCCGCCTCTTTAATCTCACCTAGCAGCTCTCCAACACTCAGCAACACCTCGTAATTCACGTCCCTGTTGTGCCTCCAAATAGGCCAAGACCTACTCGGCTTATTTCCTGATCATGTTATCCGCGCAATCTGGAAACGCCGGGAGCGAGCGAAGCTGCATTTACTGATAATCAAGTCGCATAGCTTCTAACGCGGCAACATCTTGCAGATATATTAGTGTGCATCCACCTTCGACAGGGAGGGCCTGAAAGACTTGCAACTTGCCATCGGATATGAAATAAAGTTTTCCTGCATGATACTACTCACTTAAATCCTGAGCTAAATTCTGGGACGGGTGACATCGTGCTTGAAGTTCTAATACTAGTCACAGTTGTGGTCATTGTAATAAAATCGATGGACACAAGAGTGCTGGCTGCCACAATAAGCTGCTCTTACTGACCGGGAGGCTCAATCAGAGAATCTTATCGAATGGGCTATCGCTACTATAAACGATTAAGCTCGCTCATCATTTACAAACATTCTCTCCTTGAAGCCGACATAGTTCGGTTGGAGAAGAACACTGATATCTTTATCTTAGTGATCTGAAAACCGTATAGGTGTTTTCAAGCGAATTGCTTAGGATTTTTGTTTCCTACAACTAGAGTCGAGGTTTTTTTCTCAGTAATTGAGCCTTGTGGGTCGGGGCTGAACCCTCTTGCAATCTACACAGGTGCATAATGAAAACCATTCGCAGCGCAAACAAAGTTTCTCCCTATATCGAAACCCTCTGATTAGACGTAAGCACACGTGGATTTCTGGGGGTGAGGCTCCCGGCTGCGTGTGTGTTAATTGAGATGATAAGAATGAAGGGTCAGGGTGTCAAAAGTTGATGGGCCGGCTACATAAGCACAAGTTTCGTCCTCCTGAGTATATAGTTCGTATGAAAAGTCGGCGCTCTCAATGCCGCTGGCTGGGCAGGCTTTGCAGATGAAAAGTGGTCTTCTAAGATTAATCCGCTGGTAATCGACAATGGATTCAGACATGTCAAAATGGCTAGCAGATGTCCTATTTTCGAAAAAAATTTCGATGCAGCGAGACTATATTATGTTTGGTTAATTTGCTGAGAGTCAAAGAATTATGTCTATCGAATTGCGTGAGTTACAATATCTTTTGGAGTAAACTTCACGTAATAATCATTTGTATAGATTAAACTTGCCCGACGGGTTTTGCTCGCTTGGGGCGCTTTTTGGAAGGAAGGATGAACTCTATTTGGAACAGAAAACTCACAAACTCTCCCATTTGTGATAAGAAAGTATATAATCGAGAGCTGGCATCTTGAATTCACTAGAGTTGGAGAGTTGCTTTTTTGGGTCGAGCTTCTTTTCTTAGGGAAGTATGGTTTTAGAATCCATGTGGGCGGATGCCCCAGACTCTGACAAAGTGGCTGTTCCTCCAAAGAAATCGCAAAACAAGAAAGCATCACCAACTAAAACTAAAAAAGGTAACACTAGGAGAAAATCAGGCAGTCGTGCCCAGACTAACACGGTTAAAGGAAAGCTAGAAAACGAAAAGCCGGAAAACGAAAAGCCAAAGAACAGGTTAGTATTTAGTGTTAAAGATGTGCAAGTAAAAACCAGCTCTTTTGACGAGCCTAGTGAGAAATCAAAAAGGAAGACATCTCTCTTGAAGAAGAAGATAGAAGAGCAGAAGAAAATACACGAGAAGGCTCAACATGAGAAAGAGCAAAAGAATTTGCTAGCAGAGTTCTTAAGCGGCGATGCAAAATTTACATGGGGTGACGAAGACGAGGAAAATGAAATTATCGAGAAATTGAACAACTCATTAAAGGTCTAGAAAAATTTCTATTTCTCATCGTCCTTATATAGAATATAACGCACTAGTTTATTCTTCTCTTTTCTCAACAGATCTATCTGTTGCAGTTTAGCGTCAACATGGTACTTTCCCTTAAAAACAATCAAAGAATCTTCATCCAGCTCCATTTCCCCCAGAAACCATATGTGTAGCGAGTGATTGTCTCCTTGTATAGGAAACTCGTATTTAAAAGAGCCATAGACATTCTCAGGTGCGATGATTTGGAATACGTCAGTGGATGACAACCCAACCCTGTTTAAGAAATCATTTAAGTTCTGAGATAAGCTTATAGGTCTGTGCGTTATTCTCCATCTTATTAAAAATGGAATTCTGTACCACTCATGTATACTTGCTCTACCATCATTTGGTTCTATGACGATCCCAGTCACGCAGGGGTCTTGATCCTCGCACCACATTTCAAAATCTTTGACTTTTGGCGTTTCATGAGTTTTATTTTCCAGTAAAGGAACGCCATAATCTTCTTTTATCATGACATGTTGTGACAACCTTTCTAAAACCCTTACTCTTGCGATATTTTCAACTTGCTTAGCATCAATCCTTCTCTTATCTCTCTCACTCAGTTTACGAACCCTGGATGATGGGTAAAGGGGTATGAAGCTTTGCTCCTTGAGATATAAGGCTCTATAGCCTATGGTGTATCCCAAAACAGTTCCCATAAACCCAAAAAATATTACTGCAATCAAACGTCTTCTATTTCTACGCCGTTGAGAAGCAATCGCTTGCCCTATGGATGTGACTTCATCATTAACATTATCACTGTTTCTATCACTCAAGCTTGGTGGGGTGAAGAAATGCTTTCCATCCTTGATGTTTTTATTTGACGAGGAAGATGGTGATTTAGGTGGTTTAGAGAAGACATATTTTGGATCATCCGGCAATGTTTTGAAAGATCGTTGTATACCAAGCGCTGCTCCTCTGAAATGGAATCGGATTGAGGTTGACGTGGATTCAGCAGCGAAGGCTCTGATCATTAAATAGTTCTAACCTTTTGGTTGTATTTTGTCTATTTAACAGTATGTGTTTTGTATATTTTGTATTGCAAAAGTTTAAGAGATGTCCCTTTAAAGAAACATAAAACAGGTAAAAATGGCAACAAAAAAGCTATAACCATGCTCGCAATAGCGTGGAAACGACCCCGGTCAGTTCTTTGCTGCACCATGGGAATTATCTGCATGAGACCGTACTTCCTACGTAGTGTTCACCTTGTTATGCAAATATCCTTTTAGAGATACACATGATTGTACACGTAATGTAAAATATAAATAAAATGTTCATTGATCTTTGCGTAATATTAGTTCAGGAACCATTGATTCTTCGCCCTTTTATAATGCTTTGTTTTACGTTGGTTTATGTCACACGGCACCCGGAATATTGCTTGCAACTGAGTAGCTTTCTTCCTGTTTTTCCCTCAAATGTAATGAATCTTGACTGCTGTTACTACGTCGAAATAGGGTAATAATGGTAGGTATACTGTATTAAATTGTTTGAATATAAAAATAGAGTGGGGACACTCGGACTCTTAAAGTAAAGCACTTGTAATCTATTTCTTGGCCTTAATACCAAGGACAGCATTTGGAATGTATAGGATAGGAGCAACAACTGCAACTGCTAATAAACCGTAGAATGGGTACAAATAGAAAGGAGATCTTGGGTGTCTCCACCATAGTGGTTTGGTAGAGGATTGGAAGAGCTTTTGTAGTTGGATTATTTTATTGGACATTCTTGATACTTGTTGGTGTTAGAAATCGAATTAGCAAATGGATTGGTCTAGTGTTGTTGAAATGAATTACTCAAAAATTGTTATGGTGTAGGAAGTATTGGTGGTCAGCAGATTTTTCTGCAGCGTTTACCGTTAAAACCGCTTTTTCTTGGATGTAGCGAGACAAATTGGCTTCGACCAATCAGAATTGAGAATTTAACTAGAAACAAAATTAACTACGAAGCAAAAAAGTATGCTCTATTCTTCATCACTTGACTCAGATAGTATTTGATATCTTCTTTTAGGTATGCGCAAGATGTCTTCATCTTCGTCTCCTTCGTCTTCGTCGTCGTTATTGCTACCGCCTTTATGAATGCCGTCCCCGCCTTTAGTTGTCACAGCCAATCTGGACCTCTTAGATGCGCTTCCATTGCCGGCGAGAGCTTCAATTTCATCGTCTTCATCGTCCGAAAACTCTTCTTTTTCGCGATCAGTATCGCTTTGGTATTCATTTTCGTCACTTTGATGATCACTAGGGCCGTATGCGTCTTGGTAATCGTCTTCCATATATTCGTCTTCTCCGCGAGTATCATCATCTAAACTGTCACCAGTTACAAATCCATCGTCTTCCTCATTATTCTCATAGAACTCGCTATCGTAATCTTCTTCTTCTTCTTCCCTGGAGTCCTTTGCCTCCAAGTCCACGACACCACCAGCTGAAGGTTCGCGAACCACATTATTATTATCATCGTCGCTTTCTGAAAAATCACCCTCTGAATAGTAACCAGTCGATGCATTGTATCTTTGTTGTGGTGTCGAGCGGCGTAATTGAGCTATATCTCCACCTTCTTTATCAATCAACTCTATCTTCTTGGCCAAGCTTGCTTTTCTTTCTCTTTCCTCCTCATTCAACGTAAGATCGTTACGGCTGTATATGCTATATGAAGGAAAGTAGATTTTGGAAGCGGATGACCAATCGACATCAACAACATGTGGAAACTGAGTTTCAAGCTGCAAAAGCATCGAAATATCACTATTCCGATATTCTTCTATGCAATTGCGGACATCGGCCTTATATTTGAGTATGGATTGATGCACCTCATCCAGCTCGCGATCGTTTAAGCGCTCAGTGACATCACCTTGATCATCATCCTCATCCTCATCATCCTCGTCTTCCGCATCATCAACCTCATCTTCAACTTCTGAATTTCGATTTCTAATTGCATTATCTGACCTCATTCGGCTTCTTATGCGTGAATTACAGTGTGGACATATCTCATCGTCATCGTCCTCCAATTCCCAATGACAATTGCTGCACCTTAAAATACCATCATCATCTTCGTCAATTACTCCAACAGCACTTCGCTTGAAAATATCATTGAACATGTTATCATTCTTATTGTCGAACTTATATTCAGCTTCAGCTTCTACCTTAGCCTTTTGCAGACTTTCAAAGGAATCTTTCGTACTTTCTTTGTTATTTAATGATTCAAAAACACTTCCCAACAGTTGCTGCAGTGTGCTGTTAAGATGTGGCTCCTCACTTATGCTTGTTCTGCAATGTGGACAAGTAAGCTCTACAGTGGTATTACTCTCAAACCAACTGGTGATACAACTATAACAGAAGTTATGACCACATTGCGTCATCATAGGTACGAACATATAATCATGACATATCGAACATATCAGAGAATCTAGTAGCTTTGTCAGTACCTTGCCCTTTGTTTTCTTGCTTCTATGAGCAATCCCACTATGTAAAACGCCGCTCATGAGCTTATTATGTTTGGAGCTTAATAAGCGACAGTCGGCACTGAATGACTGGTTATTTGCTAGATCCTCAAGAAATGTCCAGAGGAAACTTCACTTTAGCCATTCTTTTTCCACTTGTCTCATCTCTCCAAGGCTCATTCATGATTTGTCTAATTTCTCAACCTGCTCGGGCTGCAATACCAAATCAAAAATATCGAAAAAATATTAATTCTATAAATATTTATATGTGCACGGCGTGAGTCATTAGTTGGCTTGATATTTACAAGAATTGATTTGATTATGAATTTTCATGATACTAACTTTGAGATATCAATTCTTAGCGGACCGTTCTATGCTTTCTCTTATCACTTCTGGCTATCTCTTTGATTTCTAGATCAGCCCATCTTCTTAAGAAAAAAATTAGCTTTTTCATAGCATTGAGCCCGTCAAATTTATAATTGACGTACTTATCTACCAAAAGATCGATTTGAATGTAGATATCCGTTAGAAGTTTGAGACTTTCATCGCCCTTGATTTCTAACCTATCTTGCTTCTTCTCAAACAGTTTTGTGAAAGCCTTGATCTGTCGAATACAACCATGGGAGACCCATTTTGCGTTAGCATTTGAGTTCCATTCTTTTAGTAGTCTGTGGAACTCTTCAACTCGGTATAAGCGGGCAGATATCTTTAGGGCAGTTATATAATACATTAGCCATTGTTGTTTATCCTGGTCATCAATTATGTGGTATGACTCCCGAATTAAAGTAAGAGCTAGTTGGTAATCGCCGATGTATAAGCTAAGCTGTGTTAACTGCAGATAATTTTGAAAATTCATGGAGTCCTTATGAACTCTTTCGAACTCAGCAATTTGGTCTTTTATGGGCTGTAGTTTCGATAAAGAAGAGGAATCCGATCTCAGAATTACTCTTTTGTATTTTGATATTATTTCGTATCTCAACCAGAGGATATTAACTTTTAGCGGTATTTTGTGATAGTGCTTAGAACATGAATCATCTAGAACCTTTGCCAAAGAGGGCAGGTCAGCATCCAAACAAACTTTTAGTGCTGAGAAATAAAAATTGAACTGAGGGCTAATTCCTTGTCTCATATTTTCTAGAATTAATGACCTTGCTCCTGCAATGTTGCCGTTGGCTATTTGAGATTTAAGAAGACCCAATCTCTCGAAATCAATTTCAGGTAAATCTGACTTGTAGGTTTCGTAACCGCCCATTGTTCGCTTCCTGACAAGCTTATTTGTTTCTCTCAGAAATGATTTTAAATGAGGAAAATTACGTATGTATTTTTCATTGTTAAGCAGAATCTTAAGCTCGTTTGTTATTTCTCTTGTAAGGATAGGAAAGCTACGTAGCGTACAATCCCACAACTGCTGTATGTGACCAATTCGTAAGCGCAGACTTCTCGAACCTTTTTTTTTTAGAACACTAGAGTAATATTCTATTAAATGGTCAAATAGTCCTCTTTTAACGAAGTAGCGAGCAATTGTAATATGAAATATCCCACTTAAAGGGATGTCCTTATCATCCCTAATCTTAGTCATCACATATTTCAGATTATTAATGTCCCTAGCTGATACGAATGCATTTAGTAAACTTAAGTAGAGGTTCCTTCGCTCCAAAATTTCAGAATTTAGCCGCAGTAGGAAGTATTCAACTTTGCTCTGCGTTTCTAAGCCTGAGGTTGGACTTTTACAATTTCGGATTTCCTGACAAAACTCAGTTATTTCATAGAGTACACTATTTTCGTATCCTGTTTTATTCACAATATGATTTGATAACAGCTCTTTTAACCCTGATTCATCATTGAATAGCTTGAACATTCTATGAACCAGGGATAGACTTCTGAAGTCAGGGATTACATCGTGAGAGTGAGACTTTCCTTCGCATTTATGAGTTAGCCATGAATAGAAGACTAATTTTATAGAGGAAAAATCATTGTACTTGCTTAAATCTCGAAGAAACAGGTATAGTTCGTTATTTGTCATCACAAAAGTATCTGGATTCTTCAGAGCTTGGATGAAAAATTCTTTGGCTAATTGTAGATTACCGTTCTCAATAAAAGACCTCAAACCTAATGATATTATTTGAGTTTTTACATCAGAATATTTGATGTACTCTGAAAAAAGACTTTCACACAATTGAAAGTTTTTTAAGTTTGCTTCTGCATTAATCATGATCTCGATGAATAAATGTTCTGCTCCCTTATTGTGATCCAAATTTCGTAAAAATGGCATATAGTTTTTATATGCCAAGTAAATTTCGTGTATTTCGTAGTACATTCGTCTTGAGTTCATTGATTCTAAAAGTATTACTAGCTGTGAAAGCGCAAATCCTTTTCGTTCCTTTTGGATTTCTAAAATGACTAGATTTGCAATATTAATATCACCCAACTTGAACTTTGAATCCCACTGCCGAAGGTACTCTTCTTTGGAGACAATTGAAATCAGTCTCTCCTCGATATCCTCCTTTGCCAATTCTAATATATGCTTTTTTGGGAGTTTATGTTCCAATTTAAGAGTATCTCGCGGAGACGTAGGTTCTTGTAAAGTATATCGGACCCAAGTTTCAATATCGTCTTTATTTCGTTGTTCGTCGTCTTGTTTCAAAGAGCTAAATCCCCTGATGCATAACACACACACACCGAAATTCACAGCTGGCCTAATAAAAATACGCGAGAGTGGTTGTAGTGATGGAATTATTCGTATCATAGCTCTCCTTTGGATGTGGCATAAAATTAAATAGTAATGCAAACGGGAAAATAATGAATTAAGCCTCCTCGAGAATATTGAAAAGCAACCAGTGCAAGTTAAGAGTACCTTAAAACCTAGGAATCTAATTATTGAATATGCAAAGAAGTGGAAGAGGGTAATTGATATGTACAATGGTAGGACCTAATGAATATAAATACACGTTCCAAAATGGATCTTGGGACCAATAGAGCCTTTCAAGTCCAATCCAAATATTCAGGAAGAAATCCTCCTCAAAGCTATAAAATGGAAGGCTCTATGACAAAAATAACGACTTTGTTATGCTATGGTTCTTCAGCGAATAGCTCATCAATCCTTCATTCCTTCGATTCTTCTAATAACTTTTTTTTCATAGGTAGCCTGTTTTGATCCGGACATATTCAACACTCCGGACAAGACTAGAGGTATAGGAATTCCTCTGGTTAAAAGATATTTAACCAAACAGCGAACGCAGAGGGGCGCTCAGCAGTAGCAATTCGGGACCTTAGCTAGCTAGAATATTTTCTCATATGATAAGATTTTACTCAAAGCTTTCGCTAAACTGAAGATTCTTGCTTCTATGAAGAACAGATAAAAAATCAAATAATTATATAACGAACGATCTCCATTTACACATTCAAACAGCGAGGTAGAAGATTTCAGCTCCTGATAGGTTGACTTTCATATTAAATAAGTATTTCAGAGTTATTATGAGAAAATTGGATTTGAAGTAAATTACTGTCGTCTTTATTGTTAGAACGAACTACTGTTTCCTGAGAGCTAATGACCTACAAGAAAGAGGCTCATTTTTGTAGTTTCTTTTCAATCGTAAATGCACTCATAAGTATGCCTCTCGTCATCAACCGAATAATATATTCCAGAGAACATCGCTGTTTTTAAATTTGGCAAGAAACGGACGATAGCATCCATATAGCTGTCAAAAAAGTGTGAGATGACCTTACATAGCGGGGCGAATGCTGATTCATCAAATAAATCCTCATAGTTATCAAAGTGATGTATGTGCTCATAGCCACGAAAATTCCAGTTACGAGAGAGAGGTGCGATGTCAAAAACCTCCGTATCCCACGTAACACGATCTCTAAATCTCTTTGATAAGTAATCTCCCGCGTATGAAAAAAAAACAGTAGGGATAATATCCATATACCGTCCTTCCAATTTCGAATAATATTGGTGGTTCATAATATATTCATCAAAAACTGGCAATATCTTGGCACAGTAATCACATTCGCAACCATTCCAAAGTATATCACAAGCGAGTACTTCGTAAACACTTAAAGATTGTAACATGTTCGGCACAATCAATTTTTGCAAAGAGTTCAATTCCGGTAGCACTGTTTCATACAACGTTTTTCTCCGCGTGTAGTTGCCTTGAACCCCATTATCACAGAGACCATTAAGCGGTGTTTTGTGACTGATACTCAAGGTATGCAGTCTTTGACCAATCTTGGGTATCTTGAGGATGAACCTGTTTACCGTAAGATCCCATGTCTCCTTAAGCGTACAGTCGGATTGTTCAACAGGAGTCGTTTCAGTGAAGCCGAGACGTCGTACAGATTTAAGACGTGGAGCCAATTCTTCAAGAAATTCGTCTATACAATCTCGTTCAATGTTCTCACTTGATATACCAAGTTCCAAAGTTTCTAATAGTCCCAAGTTCACAACTCTTGACAGCCATTTGTACGATGTACCTCCGTGGTTTTCATTATGTAAATTAGTGCCGTACAAGTGATTGAATTTCAACGAAGTCAACCTATTGCATTTGATTCCATTCGAGCCCAAATAATTTATAATTTTGAAGCTCGAGCTGTCAATATTATCAACAATAAATTCACATTTTTCTAACTTCTCACTTAAAAAGTGTACAACCCGGCCACTGAAACATTCTCTTGCAAGTCGGGGGTTTTCAATTATCCATTGTACTGACGTCAAAGTTGACAAACTGCTTATATCGTTCAATGAATCAGTGTCAATTATTTTTATTTCCTTCAATTTAGTTAATTTTAAAATTTTGGAATAATATTTCAGGAACAAATGGTCATTTTTGATATCTATAATTTCCACCTCATCAATTCCCAATATCTTCTCTACGAGCTTTTCGAGTAAAAAGCTGCAGGCCTCCATATCAGAAAATACAGAATCTTGAATCGTTAACTCTTTGATGTAACGCAGATGCTTTGAATCCAGCAGCCTTTCAACTCTGTCATAGAGAAATAGATCGTTTTGATCATCAGTCTTCTTTAAGGCTCTATATCCACTTAAATATGTCTTGCCTCCATCTAAGAACCACTTACTGCTGCGTAAGACAGGGTCCTTTGTGATGCAAACTTTTTGATACAAATGTTTGATGGCAACTGACTCATGCAAGGCTTTCGACGTTCTTGCTAACGCCCCTAAATCATTTTGATTGAGGAAGCGGCATGTTGCTTCCAGTATCGTGACCAATTGGCCTTCCGTTATCATGACTAGCCCCTTTTGCTAGCATAAAAAGACTGGGAGTTACAATAGACTTTTCCCATGCTATATAACCGAGTTGATCGGGTGCAGAAGTTCCTTTCGGGGCGGGGCCCACTGCTTTTCAACAGAATCGCTCAAGGCGATCAAAAAAACGACCCCAGTGAGGATTGAACTCACGATCTTGCGATTAACAGTCGCACGCCTTAACCAGCTTGGCCATGGAGTCTATTTAATGTTATGACCAGATAAATTTAACTTGTTATTAGTCTAATCCAAAACATAGCCTATATATTGTATATTGTATTGTTTGAACTTGAGCGTTAATGAGTAGGGTTAGCGATAACAGGCCTCAGATATATATTCAGTTCTTGTCCAATATGTTGAGAGATATATATTGGTGGAATTGTTGGGACGATTATTAGTTGGCGTTGCCTAGTTACTCGGTGGGTGTTCAATGATAGAGATGAATGAAATTATTGAAGTGAAGATGGCGATAAAAGTTGATATTATAAAGTAAGCGTGATACGAAAGTTTAAAAGAGTATCTTCCCAGACCGAACTGTAGATGATTATGGTCTCGAGGTAAGATTGAGC